>CAEFZY010025348.1:0-90059 GCA_903066815.1 Brachyrhaphis roseni | reverse complement strand
TTTTAATATGGTTTCTGTAGGAGGACAAACATGACAGAATCATTCTTAACGTTTTCCAATGCTATAAAAATGCGTAGAAGAAATAATAAATTTCAATATTTCTGTCAACGAAGATTTGCGTCATAGTCTGTGACGTTTCTTCCAGCTGGGCGGCGCGAGGCAGGTGGCTGTAACAAAAAGAGTATCGTACTTTCCGGAGCGCACCTTAATATAAGCTGCACCTACACATTTTTTTGGGGAAAAAAAACTGGAAACGTACATATATAAGTGATATAATGAGTTTTGTCAGTATTTAGAATGACACTTAGCGATATTATTGTGTTTTGTTGCTCAGGTCTGAGGATGGCTGTGTGTCAAAAGAGAAGAGGATGCTTATATGTTTTATCATTGCACTGACTTGCTTGGCATTTGCACAGAAATCAAACTTAAACTGTATTAACTTAATTGTATATACTTTACCTTTTTAAAAGGCAATAGTTTTATTTTAATAACTGCAGGTTGCGTTTTATTGCACTAAGTTTGTTGCCCAGATAAGGGGCACGTTGAGCACATTCCGTTTTGTTGTTTTTTTTGATCACACACTTTACGGTGATTATTTACAAAGAGTGATCGTCGTTATGCAAACTGTATTTGGAGCAGATTTTCCAAGTTCCAAAGGGAAAAAAATGACGCTTTCCCTGTCGATCTTCATCTTTATTGCATTTCTTTAATTTTATCAATGCAACGAAACATAAAACATTCATATTGTAACGGAAGGTAAACTTAAAGCACCATTGAACAACAGAGTCACGTGGTGCGTCATTCCTTCCAGGACGCACTGCAGGGAAAATAAACATTTAATCATGAATACTAATTATGTATACACTTAGTCATTTTGATAATAGGCTAAAATAAACACTTAAAGCCTGTTTTGCCTTCATTACAAGTCTTTTATAAGGCTTTTACTTTTTTGCGGCTCCAGACAGATTTGTTTTTTTGGTCCAATATGGCTCTTTCAACATTTTGGGTTGCCGACCCCTGGCCTATCCGACGGACCCTCCTCTCCAGGACCCCTGAATAGACCTTGCCAGGGAGGCTTAAGAGTGTGACCCCTCTATAATTGGAGCACACCCTCCGGTCCCCTTTTTTGAACAGGTGAACCACCACTCCAGTCTGCCAATCCAGGGGAACTGCCCCCGATGTTCATGCAATATTGCAGAGTCATGTCAGCCAACACAACCCTACAACATCCAGAGCCTCAAGGAACCCAGGACAAATCTCATCCACCCCTGGGGCCCTACCACCACGGATAGTAGGATATTCTTCTTAATTATTTTATTTTCTCTCTGACATTTTACTTCATTTCATGTCATCTAGGCCTGAACTTTCCACAACATACCAAAGAATATGTTTCAACCACCTCTTCTGAATTTAAGAATAAATCTTTGAGGGAATAACACAAAATAAAAACATCAATGGGGCGAGCATTGAACCTTGGGGAAGTCCAACTCAATCAATACTCAAATTTTTACAGAGAAATCTAGGTTAGGTTAGGTTAAACTTTATTAATCCCGTAGGGAAATTGAGGTTGTCAGTTGCTCAGACATTAATACACATCCAGACAGCATTTCAGGTCATACAACTGAAATGCTATACATTTTGAATCAGAGGATCAATGAAGATTACTAATTCAGCCTAAAATGTTCCAACATTATGTTTTATTCTAAACGCTTACAAAGAAGACAGAGAAGACTTGTCAGTTTTCATGTTCTTTGTAGTAATAGTACAGTAAATATCAGCTTACAGTACTCCGGGCCGCCCACAGGGTCAGATTTGGTCTCTGCAGAAGACGACTTCATTTCATTTCCAACAATCACTTGCTCTATTTTCATTTCCATCTTGATGCTTTCACCGAGCTCAGATCCACATCAAACTGTAAGATAAGCACACCACTGTCATTTAAAAACAACTTAAATACCAAACAATAATAAAAGGACAACTAAGCACGTGATAACTGCGTTATATCTCTAAAATACTCGGGTGTAAAATTACGACAACCGTTGCACCACGATGGAGGACACAGGGCAAGCTACGCCATTTGGTTTCAACTTAAAAAAATAATTGAATTAAAAAACATTTTCTATGCCCGTTTTACAATTTATGCGATTGTTAAATGATCAATCTTTCACATAAAACAAATCCAAACTTGCTTTAGCACTATCTGCAGCGTCCACGGAAAAGAACCCGTTGTTTAGCCCCCGTCACGTGACGAGGGAATAGGAAATCTCGCGAGATTAGAGTTCGCCGCTACAAAGCTAGAGCAAAGCTAGAGCAACACTACTACAGCTTATTTTTGCTCAAGTAAAAATAAAAAGTAGAAGATTCAAGAAATTAAGAGTAACATAAGTATTTAGTAAAAAGGCTACCAAAGTACTTAGTAACATTTTTAGTAAGTAATAGAAGGTAGTAAATATGATTGATAATCAAAACATCAATCATGTTACACTAAAATATAAAAATACGTGGGAATATTGATATATTAAAGCTAAAACTGAAAGTAATTTATATAAATAACAAAACTACAAAATAGAATCAGGCAAAAGAAATTTTTTTTCAAAAATAAAACTCAAAATTTTAACAAAAAACTGCAGGCTAGTGTCTGTATCTGGTAATTTCTTTGGTTAAAACAAACTTGTTCTTCATTCAGTGAAGTTGCTCACAGTGAGAGTAGAAATACTTCACAATAAAATTACTCCAGTAAAAGAGTAAAATTAGTCCTAAAAGTAATTTTTTCCCAAAAAAAGTCACTCAGGTTTCTTTGTAATTCTCCACATTAACCTTGATTTGCCTGGTGTGTTTCTTGATGCTAGTTGTCTATAGAGAATTGCAACAGCCGTATTCATACTCAAATTAAACTACACAGATGGAATCAATTTCCTAGTTAGATTTTTGGAAGCAATTGTTTTCCATAGATTTTATTGAAAAGTAAGAAGGGGATTAGTAAAACTGCATGCCACACTTCTCAGATTTATATTTATGCTCTATGGTGGTCTGTCCTCTTAAATACATTGAAGTTTGTGATTGTTTTGCAACTAAATGTAGAAAGATTACCCTTCCAGCACTGTCTTATCCTAAAGACACTATAGTTCCTAACAAACTACATTTCTCTCACACTGGTAGGTATACTTGCAGTTCCTAATCTATCTAAATAAATGAGAGCCACATCTTTCATTTATTTCTTGTTGAACCAGCTCCTCTAAGTTCTGGATGAAACACTGAAAATCAATTTTTGATGCAAAACCGTGTCAAAGGTAAAGACCTAATATCTTAGCTCAAACAGAAAATAACTTAATATAGTGGTTATAATCAGATTTATGTCTTTATACCTTAAATACATTTCAATTTTAGCAGTACTTCAACTTTGATGATCCCTGTCAATATTAACTAATTCCCCACAAACCATCTTTAAAGATCCAAAATGTTCTGCTTATATTTTTCAAATTTAAAGATTTTCTTTTACATTCACTCTTTCACAGATTTTGTATGAACCCAGAATACATATCCTACAAATTTAGTTACTATTTCTTTCATAAACCAGACAGATTTTATTGAAAACTTCTCCTACCTTCATTTTTGTGAATTATTAGCATGGGTTTCAATATTTAAAGTATTTTCATGTGGATAGATCTACTCCATAAGACTGAAATAAAGAATATTAGCATCTCAACATCATTGTTTTTTTCCACATACCAAAATTCCAAAGTAATACAAAAAAACCCCAAACAATTCAACTCTTAAAATCAACCAATAGTTTCTTTATTGGTATTTTCACCAAACACGACAGTAATGAGAATCGAAGTTTCCTGACGAGGCGAAAAGACAGTATATCATCTTTAGTTTAAATATTTCTTACAGACATAAGGTTAAGGGCATTTAGAGGCAGAATGAAGAAATCAAAACGTTGAGAATGAGATTTAAGCCACAGCTTGTTTCTGCTGCTGCTGGTATTCAGCGATTCGGCTTTCCATCACAGGCCTGAAGTGCCGGATTAATCCCTAAAAACACAAAAAAAGAGATTATTTATGAGCAATGTCACTTCAATATACAACATCAAGTCAAAGAGATAAATAACTTCATAACTGAGGAGATTATGACAGAACATAATGTAGAAAATAAAATCAAATGCATTATATTGTTACTGTGAGAGGGAACTAGTGACATCTAGTGGCACAAACTATCAATTACAAGCAGGATTGGTCAAATTTCAGAAAAAACCCGTCATCCCAAAATATCATCTCCATAACAAGTACAGTACTTTAGTTTTGAGTGAATAAAATAAATAAATCTCACATTTACCTTTCCATTCCAGATGTTTACAAACTAAACATTTAAGAGCTCTTATTTAATTGGACTTTATTTAACATCTTGAAAACACAAAAAAGTTCACAATCAGTTTATGGCATTAATTCTTTTACAGTAAGCTGGAAAAAACAGGAACCGAACTTCAGCTGGAATAAAGGGAGAAAGACAAAAAGGAAAAAGGGCAGAGGAAAGGAAGGATGCAAGAAAAGAAAAACAGGAAAAAAGAACAAAAGTAAGAAATGGAGGTAGGACAGACAGGAGGAAGAAAGGAAACAAGGTAAGACAAAAGAAGGGAGGACTAACGACAAGTAAAAAAGGAAAGTAAAGAGGGGCAAAAGTAAGGACTGGAGTTAGCATACAAGGAAGAAAGGTAGAAAAGAAGAAAGGTAGACATAAAGAAGGAAGAAAGGAAAGATGGAAGGAGGGAAGGAAGTTCTGAAAGTATCCAGAAACAAGTTCTGGACACTTTAAGACATTTTTCCCAAAACGCAGAGTCTCAACAGAACCCCTTGTAACTGGGTTTTACCTCTGACTGGGTTCTACTTGTGACTGTTGGAATGATTTATCTTCTCTGATATGTCTTTACCTGTACGGGCCACGCTGCACCGTCACCCAGCGCACAGATGGTGTGTCCCTCGATCTGCTTGCTGAGCTCCCAGATCATATCGATCTCCGCCGGCCGCGCGTCGCCGCGGACAAAACGCCACATCATATTATTCATCCAGTCCACTCCTGCAGAAATCAACCAGAGCATCCGAAACAAAACATATTATTTTATTGTCTATGAAAATAAATCCTTGCAAAAAAAACAACAAAAAAACTTAATGAGAAGCATTTACCCTCCCTGCATGGTGTGCACTGGCCACAACTCTCATGCTTGTAGAACTCAATCAGTCGGGCAATGGCTCTGATGATATCGGTCTGCAAAAGCAACACTAATCAACCAATGACCAATGCTACCTGCGTCTGGTCGCTCTGCAGCGGTGACAGACTCACAGATTTGTCCATGACGATTAGAGCGGCCGTGCCGAGGCCGGTCTGGGCTTGAATGAGGCCGTCGAAATCCATCAGCACCTCTTCACAGACGTTCTTGGGGATGAGGGGAGTTGAGGATCCTCCAGGGATTACAGCCAGCAGGTTATCCCAGCCTCCACGAACGCCACCTACCGCACAGATGTTGCTTTCAATTAAGTTAGGAATAAAAAAAAAAATGTAGTCGCTTATGTTAAGCCGTCCTAATCTTTGACTTTATGACCCTTGTACTGAAGGAGAACATGGCAGATGGATTTAGGTCATCTCTTTGTGACCTTTCTACTTAATTACACTTCAAAAGAAATAGATTTAAAAACAGGGCAAGTTAAAAGAAAAAAGGAAGGACAAAATGAATAAAAGAATGCAGAACACATTAAAAGGAGGACACAAAAAAGAGCAAATGTCCCATTTTTTTAAAATCAGATTTATCATCAGAATAATCAAAAGAGTAATCATTTACTAAAATAATCGTTAGTTGCAGCCGTACAAAAATGAAGGGAATGACACAAGAGAGACAGCGGAAAGGACTGACTGAAGACTAACATTTAGACAGTGTAATTAAAGGAATAAAATCTTTATTTTTTTTCCAGAGTCAGGGCTTTAACGTGCTGAAATCAAATGGCAGACTTTCCCATATGTATAAAACCATGCAGGAAACACATATGGATGTTTTCACCCAAATTTAAAAATGAAAGCCACCATGTTGATGCGTACCTGCGTGCCTCTCGATGAGCTCCTTCAGAGGGATGGACATCTCCTCCTCCACAGTGCAGGGGTGGTTCACATGACCCGAGATGTTGAACAGTTTTGTGCCAGAGTTTCTCTCCCTGCCGAAGCTCAAGAACCACGACCCTCCACGGCGACAGATGGTGGGCGCCACGGACACCGTCTCCACGTTGGCGACTGTCGTCGGGCAACCAAACACACCTTCAACAAGAGGAGAAAACACGCGAGTTGGCAGGAGGAACCCACTGGGACAAACGGATGTTATTTGCTGCCTGAACTCACCAACATCTGCAGGGAACGGAGGCTTGAGACGCGGCTTCCCCTGCTTCCCCTCCAGGGACTCTATGAGGGCGGTTTCCTCTCCACAGATGTACGCGCCGGCCCCACGCATCACAAACACATCAAAGTCGTAACCAGAGCCACAGGCGTTCTTTCCAATCAGCCCAGCAGCATACGCCTCATTGATGGCCACCTGAAAAAGAAAGATGGGTTCACTTTGATTAATTTATTGCAAAGATTTTAACGTGTTAAAAATGTTTAATTTAATTAAAATTGTTTTCTGTTTTTGTATTCACGTTTCCAGTGCGCCTGTAAACTTGACGCACAATCGCAACTACAAACAACAGCAATGAACAACAAGGTGGCTTTTCTTGCGACACTGAAGAGTAATTCTTGTTTATTGGAAGCAGTTTCACAAGCAACAAAGCATTGTGACAGAAGGAACTTCCAGTTTATCATTTTCCAATTTTTTTAAACCCTCCCCTATCCCAAAAAAGGAGAGTTCTCGGTATAAAACCAGTCAATACGACAAAATAAAATAAAATAAAATTCGACAGCTATTTGTGAAGAATCAATTACATACAGCTCTGGAAAAAATTAAGAAACCACTTAAAATGATTTTACTCTTTATAGGTATATGTTAGTGTTAGAGTAAAATGAACATTATTATTTTATTCTATGAGGTTCTGACAACAAAAAATTCCAAGCAAAAATTTAGTATTAATTTGCAGAAAATGAGAAATGACTAAAAGATGCAGTGCTTTCAGACCTCAAATAATGCAAAGACAACAAGTTTATTTCAGTTAGAAACAACAATACTAAAATTTTAACTCAGGAAGAGTTCAGAAATCAATATTTGGTGGAATAACCAGGAGGTTTTCAATGGGTTCAGTGCAGTGGTAAATTTTTCCCACAGCTGTATATGTAAGTTATGTCAATACTGAAATGTTTGTATGTCCTTTTGCCACTTTCCTTATAAAATTTTGACTATTCATTATTTAGAAAATTTAACACCAATAGATATAGTTTTACACATATTTTTTAATCAATGCTTTCTGCATTATACAAGAGCTGTTTAATAAACTCTGTCACGCTGTCTATGTGCACACATTCACCTGCAGGTTGGACGACTCGTTGTAAAACTCTCCTCTGATGTAGATGTAAGCAGCACGAGCCCCCATGGCCCGGCCTGCGATCAGGCAGCCCTCCACCAGCTTGTGCGGGTCGCTCCTCATGATCTCTCTGTCCTTGCAGGTTCCAGGCTCTCCTTCGTCCGCATTCACCACCAGATACTTTGGCCTAAAATACAGACACGAAACTGGGTCAAGTCATGCAGGAAAAGCAGCAACAATCATGGAAAATAGAACTAGTTTCCCATTGGATAAAACTGAACTCTAAGAGCAACAACATGACTGTGAGCAGAAGAACCAAATTATCCAGAGGAGAAGTTAATAGATTAACTAACTGATAAACATTTATGAAATTCTTTGTTTTCATTTCAGCTATTAAGGAAATCAATGATTGGTTCAATACTAAATACAAGTGGGACATTTTAAAAAAATATTTCTATCTGTATTTAAGGAAAGAAAGCTGAACCTAACATTTAGACAATGGAACTGTGAATAAAGTCTTGAACAAGATTGAAACGATTAAGCAGATAAATCATGATTTAATTGATTATTAAAATTATCAACTAATTTTGTAATCAATTAATCTCATGTTACACAAAAAAGGCAGTTTTGCTGAGAGAACAACACACTATGAACAGTGATTAAGCCAAAACTGTACAAAAATATATACCGTACATTAAAGATAAGAAATAAAATAAAAACTTTCTTCTACCCAAAAACTGCTTAAGTGGCATTGTTTTAGCTTCACCTGGTTCAAATGCTAAAAAAACCCCTTTTACTGTTTAGTTGTTAATCAGTTAATCCAAAAAAAAAAAAGAATAAACAGATCATTCACTGTACTTACTTTAATTCAAGCAGAAAGGGTTGAGCTTTTCACATGCTGATGTTAGAAGTATTTTTAACTGCATCATTTGCTACAAATCATCCAGCTTGTACTAAGGGAATGTCATGCTATTGCATTATAGGCAATAAAATGTTTATTTTCTCATTTTAAAAAAGGAATTGAAGTATCGTCTTTGTTTACATTTTTAATGCATTTCTAATATTGCATTGGAAACATCTGCAAAAATGTTTTTATCAAAATAATCAACAGAATAATTGATAACTAAAAAAGGAAACAAATATTTATCTGTAATGTATATTTTTTTCTTCTTTCACTTCTATCCAAACCTAGTACCAATCTGGAGATTACCAATATAATAATTAGTTTCTTGACTCCTACATTATTGAAGGCTTTAAAACAAAATATAATGAGGAGATCAGAGGTAAATCTGCCAGGCTCTCTGCACTGACCGGCCGTCGCTGGGTTTGTTCATGAAACTCCACTTCATGCCAGTAGGGAACCCGGCTCCGCCTCTCCCCCGCAGACCAGAAACCTTGATCTCATTGAGAATCCAGTCGACCCCCTTCAAAAGGATCTCCTTGGTTTTGTACCAGTCGCCACGCTTCAGTGCCCCGTTTAGCCTAACGGGAAGCAAAAAGCAAGTAAATATTGTAAATTATTCCTTTTTTTAAATTCATTTTAATTGCCCTAGTGCGCTGAATGAACGTTATGATACTCTGGATTAAGCAAAAAAGTAAAAGTCATGTTACCTCCAGTCATGACGGCCATAAAGATTTGTGAAAATTCTATCCTCGTCAGCCAGTGGGCCAAATTTAGTTTTCTTTGGAGCACTCTGGTTAAATAAAAACATATTGTTTTGTATATGTTTTTTGAAAGTTAAACTATTTAATGGTTCTATTAAAAACAGACAATGTACCTGTGCAGTGCTGTTGAATCGACAGAGAGCAGTCACGCCTCCTTGGCTGACTGCAGCCGGAGCGCGGGCCACGGCACCCACCACCGAACGAGACAAGGACAGCATCCTTCCAGCAGAAAACACGAAGAGAAGCTGCTTTAAAACTTCAGCATCAGAGCTCTCAAGTTATTTTAATTCAAGAAGACAGAAATAAACTTTTTTTTTCATCTGAAAATGAAATAAAAAAGTTATTATTGGACGAATATTTTCCATAACACACAGCTCTTCCTGTCAAAAATGGCTGCCAGAACAGAAACATGTGAGGATTGAAGTGCACTTCAAGTGGCAAGCGAAAATACAGTGTTATAATAAAACATCCAACAAATTTATAAGATATATGTAGTTATCACGCATTTAGGATCCAATAATTCCCCTATGTTGTTTGTACACAAACAATTACTGAATGTAAACAAATTTATCTTGCAGAACCTCCTGGACAAACTGCAAATGTAAAATTATCTTGTAATCTTTTAAATTGGTCTTTGTCAGTAGTTCTCCAGGCTGTTTGAATGTCTTTCTAAGTTTCTTTTTTGGCTTTATATGCAATCTTTGTGTTTAAACTTATCAAAATATTGGGAAAAATTTAGGAAAAATTGGGCTAGTATACCACAAAAGCACCAAGTTGTGTTGCTTTTGCATGTTTGACCAAACCTGTGAAGCTTTCAGTGTATATAAGTATGCTTTACTGCTGCAGAGTTATTAAATATATTTGTAATTCAGTACATTTATGACTGTGTTTTTAAATAAGAAACGTTTTAAGTCAATTGAGGGGTGTTTTTCTGTATTGGATCAATGTTTTTATTTTTGAAACAAAAAATTAAAACTGAAAAATAATTTTGAACCTGGGAAAACAAATTATACGTAAAATATGTATTTTATTTAGCTCAGATACTTGTTTTATTAAATTAAATAAAAGCATATTGTGTCATAATTAGAATCTCAAAGTAAAATCCACAAAAATAAGACACTTATCGATGGTTACATCACGTTAACCTTTACATCCAAAACAACAACTTAAAAACAAAAACAACATAGCTGTAACTTTTAAGAATAATCCCACAATTATACTTATTTTGATATTTCAGAGATTTTCAAATTTTGTGTTATGTCAGATGTACAAAGTAACCTAAAATGGGAAGAGAAATTGTGATCAAAGTAGTTGAGTTGTTACAATTAAAATTACATAATTATTAATATATATAAATTTATTAAACAAAGCAAAGTATTAATAAACAGGGATTGTGTTGATCAAACTGACCTCATGCTAACTCTAGTTAGCATAGCGGTTAACCTTGTAGTGGAATTAAAGCAGCGGATCCACGGAGCTACACGCTAATTTCACACACATAAGTGCTAACTGGTTAATTCACTGTATAGCTATCAGAAGCAGATATCTAACCTGCAGCAGGAGTCAATAATAACCAACAAAAACAATCCGCCTAACTTACCTTCTGTCTACGTTAGAGGTTTATGAAACACAGCTCTACCGGAAGCAGAGCGAGTGACCCGGATGTAGTTTATAACAGAGCCGCAGAAGCAGAGGTTTATATATGGACTGGAAGAAAAAAAATATTTCGTAACATTAGTCTGACCCTACAGAGCATATGTAACCTTACAAAGCAAAATGTTTGGTAATGTTATTTACCAAACATTTTGGTAAATAATGTTTGGTATTATTTACAGAAATAATACCAAACATTGCCTGGAATATATTTTAACTCATAAGAATGAATGGCATTTTTTAATTTTGTGAATCTTATGTTGTGTTATATGTGAATTGAAATAGGCTGTGACTCAATTATATATTACATTTACATTTACTCAGTTGCATTTAGTTGAAAAAAAAATACTACAGAGTATTTTTTACTTTTACTTGAGTGATATTATTATGAATACTGTTACTCTTACTGAAATAATATTTCTGGATACTACCCACTTTGAGTTACTTCACTAAATGAAGAATAAACATGTTTTTACCGAAATGCACAGACACACATACAGTTTATGTTAAACTGAGACTATTTGTCTGTACACAAGCTTTATCCTACTAATTTTCTGTGCCTGTTGTACCATTTGGAGGTGAAGTAGCGACTGTAAATACTGGTTTTATACGTTTTAACCATAAGAAATTTGATCTAAAAAAGTATTTCTTATTCTTAAATTTGTAATTATATTCTTTACTTTCATAGTAGTCTTTAAAATGTCAGAGTTTGCTCATAAGTTTATAGTTTTTTTTGTCTAATGACATCATTTTTAAATGTGAAATAAAACATAACGATTTGTTACTCAAAATTGTAAGCACATTTTCTCTTTATATAGTGTTTTACTCTTAGATTAATAATTTATTGGATAGCCTGTGTTTATCATTTAATACATAACTGAAGTCATTCCCTGGAAAAAGTATCTCAAAAGACATTTTAATATAAAAATGACCAAAATTACAGGAAAACAAATATCTATAAGATTGCACCAACGTCAGATCTCTGACGTAGTACTGAATTATTAGTTGTTATTTAGAAAAACATCTGCATCATCTGCCATCTGTGATGTACAGAAATATTTTTCTTTCAGTGCTTACACTCTTTGCACAACACACAAAGGTTTCAGATGGACATAAATATAAATATAGAGAAATTTAAAAAATCAATGCAATGTGTACAAATATAAGCTAATGTTCTTTGTCGTTCTATGACAGCTGCTTTGGAAAACTCATTATTATGTCTTGGGGTCAGAAATATTCATATTTACTCAGCATAATCAGTGCAAGCAAAATATAAACATTTCGGCAGAAACCCAGTCAGAGAAGGTCTAATTACAGCTCTGCACACATGGAAAGCAATTTAACCCTCAAATTTTATTTTATACAATTTAAAATATTATCACCACTCTAGTAAAGACCTGTTTTGACCAAAACACTTTATAAACAAACTTTATTAGCAGGATCTTAAGCAAGTAAAACAAGAGGCAGTTGAAAAACACAAACTCAGTTTTATCTTTTCTCCGCCTGCCTTTGCCTCTCTTCCTGGTGGAAAGTGCTTGACAAGAATCATATATCAGCAGAATTTAAGTGATTCAATCTGGTAAACTAATAACATACTGAGAGATTTACTCATTTATTTATTTTTTGTGCGTCTGATCATTTAAAAATACATTATTCTTTGAAACCCAGTGTAGCTATAAATCCTGACAATGACAAATGAGAAAAATAGGGTGATGTAAAAGTTCACCACCACCTGCAGCTGCAGTCACAGTTGAGTTATTACATCACTGGAGCTTATCGCCCATCGGTATTAACCTCCATGTGACACAACATACAGATCTTAGGGATCATTTGAATCAGAAAGCTTTATGATGCACCACCATCTGGTGCTCCCATCCCAGTGCTGGGCAAACAGAAATCCAGTCCTTGAGGTCCAGTGCATTTTTTGGATGTGTTTCTGCTTGAACACCTGATTTATATGGCTTACAGTCTATAACTTGTTTAAAAACAAACATGTGGATCTATTCATATAGAAAAAAAGAGAAAAAGAAATGACAAAGGTTTATTCAGTCTGTGAATAAAATCCAAGTAAACATTATGTTGAATTTTAATATTCAAGTGACAAATTCTAATTAATGAATGTGCAATAGTTTCAATCAAGTGATGCAGCATTTAATAATGTCTGTATTTTTTATTTTCTTGAGATCTGTTAAAAAGTGCTGTGTCTGTCTGGAGTCTCTTTCTCTTTCTTCTTATTTCACTCAGACTCAGTTGTTGGAGGTTGATAACTGGATCTACGTGAAACTCGATCCAGTCGCTCCACAGCCACGCTCTCAAAAGCCCGCCTCATCAGAGGATGCTCCTCCAGGACTTCGTTGAAGTCGTCCACGCTCAGCGAATAAAGGCGACAGTAGGTGTCAGCCCTCACGCTGGCCGTCCGTCGGCCCTGAGTTAGTAGGCAGATCTCTGAACCAAGAAAAATAATTGGTTTAGTCATAAAGGTAGAAGAAAAACTCGACACGCTGAAAAAGAACACAAAATCTTTCTAAATATTTTTGGTCTAGTTTCTAGTCCAAATATTTTAGTGCACTTCAAGTGACTTTTCAACAAGACATTGGAGCTAGTTTTAAGTCCGTAATTCCTTAATATTGACTTAAAAATAGGATGATTATTTTACTTATAGTATTGGAAAAATGCATTGGAATAAGTGAAATAATATGCCAGTGGAACTAGTACTTGTTATTGACATTAAGAAATAATTTACTTAAAACAAGCTCCTAAATCTTGCAGAAATGCTATTTGTAAGTTAGTTTTGTCTTATTTCAAGTGAATTTTTTTGTTTGCTCTAGAAAAATTCATGGTAAGATTTAGTTTTTTTTTTCACAGTGCAAGATAAAACAACAATAGCACTGCAAAACGTATTTACAGTATAATTATAATCAAGCAACTTGCACATTATCGTTTTTGCTTTTGCAGAGTGTAATATTTCATAAATGTTATTTTTTTCTTCTAAATGACATCAAGCCAATCATCAAAAATTACACTTCCCATTAGAAATTTAGAAGAAATAGTAAAGATTAGTTGGAAAATGTAGTGAAGTTACAACCAAGGGTTCGGTGGTTGATTTTATAGAAGAAGGGCAGCAATAATATAAACAATGAAGACTCTCATAGATTTGATAAGTAGCTAAATAGAGGTTTAATACTCCACTGTATTTACCTCCAAAGTAGGCTCCATCATTGAGCATTAACTCCTTACTGCCACGCGGGATAATCGTGACGGTGCCATGCTGGATGAAATACATTTTCCGACCCAGCGTTCCCTCTCGTATTACATAGTCTCCTGGCTGGAAAACTTCAAAGCGCAGCTTGGTCAGGATCACGGTGACAAAGTGAGGGTCGGTGTTGGCAAAGAGCGGCATGTTGGCAACAAGTCCACGGCAGTTATAGCTGACAATCTCCTGCATGACAGAGAAAAAATGGACAGAAATAAACTAAGTGGGAAACACATTTTAGTCTTCTGCTGTGAATGTTGAAGACTATTGATAAATGTATGACTATAAACTCATTTAAGGTGTCAAATTCCAGTCTTCAAGAGTCGTTGCTCTGCAACTTTAAGATTTGATTCTGGCTCAACACACCTGAATGAAATAGCTAAGTTCCCTCCTCAGCTTTCAGTCAAGTTCTGCTAATTAACTGTACTTGGGTGGATCTTATATGACGTATTACATAAACATTGTGGCAATAATACAATAATTATGGCACTTAAACTCATGGCACTTCATGCAGACACTCTGTCTGCACCTTAAATTCTAACAATAATCTACTCTCATTAATAATTCTTGGAATTAAAAGAAAGAACCATCAAAATCACATGTCTGAAGAATAACCCACCTCCTTCAGTGGGTCGCTGAGTTCTCCCAGTATGCTGTCTTCATCAAACATCTTGCCTTGGAATCGGTGCTCATAGTAATCATGAATCCTCTGCCGCACATCGGCTGGCAGTTTATGAAACGACATATACTGCTCCACTTGCTTGTACTGCAAAATCACATAAAATACATTGTGACTCGACCTTCATGAGGATGCAGTCAAAGTTCTCTGGCGCTTATGTCAGGTGTTGTGAGTCCCATTTCCTGCCATGTGTTTGCTGAATTACATCACTGTAATTAACATTTTTCCATTTGTTTTGTGTGTTTTTTTTGTCTCCCATTCTAAGTGGATTACAAACTAATTCGTGATCACTGTCTGCTGTCAGTAGAGGTGCTGCCATTTGTCATCATCTGCTCGGTTTTATCATGTGAAAATCCCCAGTAAAAGGTCACAGTGAAAATCCATTAGATAGTAAACATGTTATATGAAGCGCGGTCTCGCTGAGCAAAGTTTGAAGAAATAAGCAAGCCTCTGATTTGAAACATGATTGTGATATTAAAACTCAAAGCCAGAGGCACATTGGCGTCCACGTGACGCTCCTGGAACATATTATCCACTAAACATTTGAGCGTGTAGCCAAAAGGTTTTAGTCTTAAAACCTTTTGGCTTTAAGACTAAAACAAGACACCTATTCTGCAAAATTTATATTTTGCACGTTTTTGTACTTTTTTTAACTGCACATAATCTAAGATTGACTATGTGCAAAAAGAATAATAAAAATGTTTTGTACAGCCCATAGACCTACCCTAACCTGTTCAAGGAAACATAATAGGTCATATTTAGGGTCTTGTCAGAGATAATTACCTTCTCCTGATACTGGCGATGGGATGCATCCAAAGATTGGACCAGGTTAGTTGCGTGACCCAGGAACATGGCATAGCAGGTGGCTCCAATAACCATGCTGACCATGGTGAGCCAAACATCGGTCATGCCCTCTGGAGGGTGAGCGCCGTATCCTATACATAACATGTGACTCATGGCCATGAACAGGGCGTAGGAGTATTGTATATGCCAGGTGGCGTTCTGAAGAGAAGAAGATTTCATTTAGCTGTAATTGTATTTATGTTGTAAATATTCAATTATTGAATTTTTCCTTTGAGGTTAGACGTTTAGGCAGAATCTGGACTCACCACCATGTTGTTTTTAGATACCCAACAGTCTGGAGGAAAGTCTTGCAGCATAGGAACCATGAAGGTCAGACAGCCATCCCAGTGGCACAGCAGCAGCATCATGCCAATCAAGTTGACTATACGCACCACAGCACTGGCCAAGTCATAAGTCATGTGGAAAATCTGCCACAGGAAAAGTTAAATAAGTTCAAATGCAGTTCCAAGATATCCAAGCTATTATAGAAAACATTTTTTTTAAAAAGATATAAATCACAAAGTATAAATGTGAGTTAAAAGAGAAAAATAACATTAAGAGACTAGAACACAAAGTGTATTGAGAAAATAATAACAAAACAGCTTATTCAGTGTTGAAAGACACCAGGAAATGGAAATCAATTTGAAAACTGAAGGCAAAGTTGCCTGTCTGACAAAGTAAGACAACTTTTACAAAGTCTTGCAACTAAACACTCAAGTTCCTTGTTCTTGGGCCAGGACAGACAAGTATGATGAGAGAAACTGAGTTGTATGCTGGAACGTGCCAGCTCCAGGCAGAAACCACACTTTCTTCTTATTGTAAACATGATTGTGAGGAGTGACTAAGTCTGGCATACAGTGAATTTTACAATAGTGAAGAATGACAGAGGTGAGTGCAGAAACACCCAAATGGGTCACAGATAGCTTACAGTCTGTTAGATCTGAACACAAGAGCATCTGTTTTCTTCTCATTGTAACTAACACAATTTGAGCCATCCACACCTTGGTGTCATTAAGATACGATAGGAAGGGCTCAGTGGAAGGCGGGTTATTGGAGTTCACAACATGTAAATCTCACAGCCGTCAGGGTAGTGATGGGAGACTATTTCACATTTCATCAAAGTAGACTCAAACAGAAGAAGGTTCAGGCAAATGAAAAGAAGTCCAAAGATTGATCCTTGAGGTACACCACAAAAATTAAAATAAAGGAGTGGCAGCGGACTGAAGACAGTCAATTGCCTAATTTCCACTAAGCAGTACAGCATGGGTTGGTGTTGTTCAGTATGCTATCCCCTTCTCCGTTGTCAAGTGTTACTCTATCCACTTAATGTCTGGTTCAGTTCGAGCCAAATTGGGTTTGTCGTCATTAGCGGTGGGTTCCTCTCTATGTGGATGTGAAAATGGGCAGGAACAATGTGGGTGAACAAGCAAAGTCAATGTCATTTTTTATCCTTACACACCAGTTTCTCTGAAATGTCTTGTATGTCCTATCAAGTTGACGCTGTTTGTGCTTTTCACCTCTAGATCTGACCATGGAATTAATTATTTGTAGTTCACCATCTTGTCAACTACTATAGTCTCATTGGATTATGATTAAGTAGGGCTGGGCAAGTGATCAATAACACTATATATTGGGAAAGACACACAATCAATATCAATAGATAAAATGTTCAATAATTTCACTGAACCTGATTCAGAACTGAACAGCATTCTGGGGGATGTAGGCAGAGGAAAGACTTTTGTCACTCAACCTCTCACATCTAGCTAAGCAAAGTTGGTGGAATCAACTGACTGACACACTCTATGGTTACCTAGCAACTCGCTCATTCTATGGTTACCTAGCAACTCGCTCATTCTTTGGTTACCTAGCAACAACCTGTTGAGTAACTTGTGCAGCAGCAGTATAAGGTTTCGCCACCATTCCTCATAACTGCTTAAAAATAAAAAAAATAACAGCATGGAGTGAAAGGAGAAAATTAGTACAACAGCTCAAGAGGAAACTGAATAAAACAGGAAAGGTCAAGTTACCAGTTCACCTTTTGATAATGGGTTTTATCAATACATTCTGGCACAACCGGACTTTGATATGGCCCAAAATGAAAATGAGTTTGATACCTCTGCTCCAGACAAGAGATAAGAATCACTCAGATGATGCAGTTAAATAAAGAAGCGAAAGGGTGACAAGGCTCCTTGAGTGAGTGGCTGAAAAGATGACATTCAAAACTGAGGAAACAATACAAACCAAGGGTGCAGTTTTACTTTCTGTCCCATTCTTTTACCTCTTCCCACTGGTGGATGTATCGGATGAGGCGTGAGAGACGGAGAAGACGCAACAGGCTGAGGATCTTCGTGAAACGCACAATCCTCAGAGCACGGGCCGTCCTGTACACATCAGACGACTCATGGCGGGACTCCAGGTCAACGATTAGAAAAATGTAATCAACAGGAATGGAGGAAACAAAGTCTACCAGGAACCAGGTGCGGAGGTAGTGCATGCGGATCTCTTTGGGGTCCAGAATAATGTGACTGTCCTCTCCCGGGATACCGGTACGAAAGTTAAAGACCAGATCCATGAGGAAGAGGGTGTCGGACAGGAAATTGAAGATAATCCAGGGCATGGTGTTTTGGTCTTCAAAGAAGGTGATTCCCCAGGGCAGGATGACCAGATTACCCATCATCAGAAGAAGCATCACAATATCCCAGTAAAACCTGCACAAAACAAGAGAGATCGATTAGATCTGTGGTTCTCTGATGATATTACCTACAAACCTAGACTGTGTAGATGTTTAGGTTAATCTTCAGGTTCTCACACTAATTATGAAAGAACTCTGCTGACCTTAAGTAGTGTTTTTTAATTAAGGTATAAATCCCAAAAGATTTCTGTACCTAAACTCTTTGATATAGAAATCACATGTACAAAAACACCCTCATAAACTCTCAGTCATTCTTTATCCAAAGCATCAAGTCATTGTTATTCTGCAGCTGCTGCAAGTGGGAAAACTGATCTGTCTTTCTGATATGCATGGTTGGCTGAACTGTGTCTTTAAAAAGGTTTCATGTCTCAGATACAAGAACGTCATCATGTGTCATATTTCCTTCATTCCATGACAACAGATTACAAATTTAAACATATCTGAGTATCATTTCCTCACTTTGTTGAAAGAACCATTTCCAAACAGGTTCCTGAAATACTCTACTGCACCATTAATTAATGGACATTTTAGAGTACATGAGTGTATCGGCAGAAAGTTAACAGACAAAATAAGAAAATGAGAAGAATTGGTATCGACCGATACTAAACCTCAGATATCTGTATTGGTATTGGAAGTGAAAAGAGTGCATCCCTAAACAAAACCTGGCAGAACATGATTATAAACACTTAATACTGTATTAAGACAGGAAGAAACTACCATCAAAACGCTGGCGTGTTCAGGTCAGAGTACGTTCTGTGTTAATTTGCTCTTTCACATTAAATCATACTGTGATAAAACATCCTTTCATTGGTTAACAGATCTTTAGAAGGTTTAATTTATCTGTTAAACTTGTTCGTTTTAGATAATAGCTTCATGGTTTGATCTAATTACCAGGGAAAGACATCCATCTCATTATTCTCTGAATAGTTTCTGTCACAAGAATAGGCCCTGCCATTAAAAATGAATACTGCTTGCCGTATATGTTGAACAAGGCATTGAACAGAAGAACGTATCACTCCCAGTGGAAATGTCTGCCTTGTGATTTATGTGGAGCAGTGAACCTTATGGCTTCACTCTCTATTCATGTCTATTCCACTGGCCTAAATGTCTCCAGTGTCTCGTTAGGCACCAAAGGCTCGGTTAGGATTTCCTTACAGATTGTTTACATCACTCACAGATTGCTTTTCTGGCTCTTTGTCGCTCTTTCAATTACTCTGGGACGATGAATATCAGCTGGACTAATTTTGATTACAGCATTCTTCCTCTTAAAGCAGACCAAGAGGAGATAAAGAACGAGTTAACTGAGATTTTCGTTTTCCTTCCCATTCATTCCTCCTTCAATCCCCTTTTGGTTGCGTCCTCCATGTCAACATGCTGGTTTACATGACTACTTATGTTCCAGCAGATTAGTGGCTACTTCCTGCTGCTAATAACTCCACCGATGACTGTGAAGGGTTTTACAGCTGTCCACGTGGACCGGGTGTTCACATTTATACAAGATTAATGTGCAAGTGTAGTTTCAGAGGCAGAAAAAGCTTTTAGACCAGATATTAATGGTTTATATTGAGAAACATGCAGCACTGATGTGTCATACGCAGCATTAAGAGCATGCATATTTTGTTAGATTAGAATTTAAAATATCAATATATCTTATTAAAATTTTACACTACAAAAACACAAAATCGTACTTATTTTTGGTTTAGCTTCTTAAGACAAAACTAACTCACAAGCAACATTTGGGCAAGATATATGAGCTTGATTTAAGTCTGTAATTTCTTAATATTAATGACAAAATACTAGTTATTTATTAAATAATCTACCAGTGGAACAAGGTATTTTTTTTACCATATGTAATTGGAATAATCTCCCAGTGAAACTAACACTTTTTAATCAATATTAAGGAATGATTTACTTCAAACAAGCTCACTTGCTGAAAAGTTACTTGTAAGTTAGTTTTCTCCTATTTCAAGTGTATTTGGGTATAACAAGAATAAAAAATTAAATGTGGTTTTAAAAATGTTTCAAATAAAAAAAAAAAGTGTGCATTCAGGTTACATATTTTTTTCTCCGTAGCTCTTTTGAAATATTTCTTATCCACTTTTGCACATTATTCTTTGCAAAATAGGTAATAGTAAACAGTTTTTTCATTTGCCACTGATTCTTGGTGTGTTTCAGGTCTGGACTTTGACTAGGCCATTCAAACACATTAATATGAATTGTGCTCTGTGAGATATTTAGGGGTTGGGGCATTATATTATATCCTAGCACAGCTGTGAACGTCTATTCTTCTCTGCTGGTGCGTCTGTTGTCTTCATTATTTGTACTAAATTACACACAATTGGACTATATTTTCTAATAAAGAAACTTCTTAAGATTAATAATTGCAATGGATTTTAATAATGGGAATCAGATTTAAAGTGGAAGAAGTCAAACTACACTTCAGATTATTTTTTAAATTGAAAATCATGTTATTTCCCTTCTGTTTTACAATTATGCATCATTTTGTGTTGGTAATAGACACAGAAGTTTGAATCAAATGTGGAGCAGTTCAAAAGGTATTTATATTTTTGCCAATTTGCAAACTTTCCAACTGTTTTTGGTTCCTTTTGGAGGAACTCATGTGAACCTAAACTGTAAGCGGTGCGGTTCCAACTGGTCCATTATAAAGAGGAAGCTGGACCATAAGGTCTAAGGAGAGCAGGCTCTCTGTAATCTCCCCCTCAGCTGTCTGTGTATTATTGCATAATAGAGCAAGATGGGAATTATAGGGATTCTTATGGGCATTAATCCCTGTGCACCGGTTTATCCTCCCTGTCTGGCAAAGGCCTGATGGTTAGAAATTGTTCAAATCTGATGCCAGGTATCGTTTATGACCTCACACCGAGGCTGCTCTGGGGTCACCTTTAAGATGGTGTGCTCCAAAAGCGTGGCGATTCAACGAAACTGTCTCAAACTGAGGCTGAACACGAATAAACGAAGGTCAAATGTTCTGTTAAAATGGGGCGGGTCAAGAAAGAGAGTCTTATGAATTGGAAAATAATGAGTCACGTTAGAGTTGCATGATTAATCCAGTTGATCTTGCCCTAAATACTGTATCATTAATGAAATCCCTTCATCGCCTTATCATGTGCTACAAACCATGACATCAGCTCATGTCCTTGGAGAACTGGACCTCACAATCTGTTTGTTTGGCTGCGTTTGCTGCTTTCAAGGGAGGTTTATAGAAAAAAATGGCAAATTTGGAGACCGTAAAGAGACAATACCATGTATTTTCCAGCCACATAGAATAATTTATAACACAATCAAACCTTCAGTTGTTAAAAAAAAAAGTGGTATATATGAAAAATAACTTAAAAGAAATTTGACTTTGTAATTTAACAAATTGGGCGCCTGTCTCTTTCTGAATCTCCACCTTCAGGAAGTCATCACAACATGGCTCCTCTATTATCACTGTAACATTTTTACCAGCGTTACACTGAGAAGTGACTCGTATAACAAATTCTGCAGATACACATCTCCACCAGGTGTTTGCTAATTGCTGCTGGCTAGTCTGAAGGAGCTGAGTGGGGGAGGCATAAGGGAATGCAGCTCTGTGAAGCGGAAGCTTGGAAACTGCAGCTCTGAGGAGGAGCTGCGCCTCGAAGGCGGAGCTAAGTTCACCCAGGCGTTTAGCACAGCTGAATGGTTGCCATGGAGATTAAAGGATTTCTCAAACATACATGAAAGAATCAAGACAACACTCCAGGTATGTTTTTGATGAAGAAATAACATTACAACATGATGTAAACCTGAAAATGTCTATTTTTACAAGAATGTTTCCGACCCATTGTAGATTAAAAAAAAAGGTGTAAATTTTCACCCAAAAAAATCTCTGAAATACTCTAGAAAAAACAAGAGCATTTCAAAGTTTGAAAAGTTGAAAATTTGGAAGAAAAAAACTTCAAAATGTAATTTTTTAATTTAAATTTTTGAGAGAATTTTTTTTTCAATTTCTGAGTTTGAAAAATTGCACATTTTTAAGAAAATCCATCAGATATTTTCTAGAAAACATTTTAATGAAATAGTTGAAAAGATTTTGAAAACTTAAACCCAGAAATGTTCTTGTTTTACTAGAAAATTTCTGAGATTAATCTGAAAATTTCTGTATTTTTCTAGCAGATTTTCGTCTTCTGAAACTCAGAAATATTCTTTTTTTTTTACTAGAAAATGTCGTAGATTAATCTAAAAATTTTTACGTTTTTTTTCCTAGTTATTTTCAATGTTTCAAGCTCAGAAATGTCTTTGTTTTTCCTAGAAGATTTCTTAGGTAACAAATTTGTGAGCCTTTTAGGCGGAAATATACTTTTATTTTAATCAATAATCGCCGTCGTAGATTTTCCTTAAGGCTGCCCCTCTAAACAACACAGATTTTTATTTTTTTCCCCCCAGGAGCTTAAATAATTTTTCTTTTGTGAATCATGACCTCCATGGTCACCCAAACTGAAGATTACCTGAAATCACTGTAGGGGTGGATGATCCACACCCCAAAGCTCTTGACCCTTTCCTGCTCTGCTGCGACCCCCTTGTGGCTGCCGAACATGCGCAGTGAGAACTTGTTGACGCCGGGCTGCAGCATGGAGCCGAACTGCTTCTGGAAGTACGTGGACTGGTCCTGCAGCAGGTCATCCAGGCCGACCTCGGCCTCTGCGCCCATGTCCAGGGTGCCGTCCGGGTCTGCCGTGTAGTCGTCATTGTGGGTCTTGACCAGAGTGAAGAGAGTCCGGGAAACGTCGCTTCTCTTCTCGGTCTTTGGAGAGGGGGAGCTCGGAGGAGTCGTCCTCTGGGAGCTGCTCCTCCATCTGGAGAAGCGCAGGCTGCTCCAGCTGCGGTACCGCGGGGTCTCCGCTTTGTGAGCCGGGCTTTCTCCGGTTCCTCTCTGGTCGTCTATGCTCCTGGAAGGGCTGGTCATTTCTGTATGGTTTTCACTTAAAACTGAAAAAAAGTTGAACGTTTTTCTTTAACTTGTCTTGAGATCTAAATGTTTATTAAAACTTCCATTTAGTATTTTGTGTCCAAGTTAAAAACGACACTTAAAGAAAGTGAAAACCTCAAAGTATATATATAAGACATAGAAAAGTTGTAAAACTTTTTGCCGATGAATGAATCCTGCTCCGTGAAAAACCACAAACTTGATCCGCGGATGTGTTTTCCTCTCGGATGACCAGGAGAGGATGGATGCAAATTGCCACAGAGGACTCAGTGGCCTTCTGTAATCGGCTTTTTGTCACAGCCGCGTCAACTCAACCCTCTTCCTCCCTCCCTCCCCTCCTGAGAGGAGACAGAGTCCCACTAAGTGGTCTTATGTTGCACCATCAACATGCGAAATGTCTGAGTGAGTAGGAACAACAACAAAAAAAACAAATTAATATCATTAATATCAACAACTTCTGGTTGATATTAATGAGGAGGAATTAATGTTAAGGCTCGTTATTTACGCAAATTATCTGCTAATTAAAGCGTTATATTTATGAATGCTGTTTGTAAAGTTACACAGTAAAATAAAATAACAGCAATATTTAAGTTTATCATATTTTCCCCATGTTATTCATGGCGACATGCAATGTCAAGAGTTTCAGACGAAATGTTTAACTTTCAAATTGATGCTAAAGTTTTGCTTGCAAACTAAATTTTTAGTTCCAAACTAAATGTCTAACTGAACAAAATATTTAGCTTCCAAACTAAATTTATAGTTTACAAACTAAACATTTAGATTGAAATTAAGTATTTATTTTTGCTAACTAACTTGCTAACTAATTATTTTTGCTAACATTGAATTTGAAAACCAAAAATGTAGCTCAGACTTAAACAATTAGCAGGGAACTAAATATCTTGTTTGTAAACTAAATATTTAGCTTCCTAAATATGTAGTTGATACTGATACTGACAATGCACATGATTGCACAGCACATTATTTGTGGATTTAAAGGATCCAAACACAGACTCAGAGACCAGGACACTTTAAAATATTTGAACGCAGCAAAGAGAAGCTGGCTGTTTGGTTTATTTTTAGTAATTTTGCTTTTATATCTCATCAAGAAAAATAGACATATGATGGTATTTAGTGTCCTCATTCAAACTTTAAATAGCATTCTGAGCCGATTATGTTTGTTTTTATTATAGCAAATCTTCAGGTTCTCTTTTTCTACAGCGATCCCAATAAATTACTTAATTTAAGTTTTCTTGGGAAACAAAAAACTTAGAAACAAAAAAGTATATTTTCTGAAAACTACCGAGGCAACACATGAGATTATGGTTTAGAGATCCCCCACATTATGTCTGCACTTGTGTGTGTTATTGTATCTGAATGGGATCAGCCATAATAAAGTGTAGATTCAAACACAACAGATGTAGGGTTTGAGTCTTTATGCTTTTTTTATCTTCTTATTCTAAATCCTCCATTTAGTAAAGCTCTTCTCAATCTAAAGAAACCTTTCAGAGTAAACACAGGGTTCAGATTTACTAAAGTCACGTTTATTTGACTGCTGCTGTGGCCGAACAGAATCGTTGATCATAGATTATTGTCTAACAGTTTTGCTTTGAAGATGTCTCTACTGAAGCGGCTTGTCTGGTTCAAATGCAAAAACGTTGCACTGCTTTTTCTGTGAACCTTATGTGAAAACAAATATGGATTTTGTGTATTATTAATTATTAATTAACATTTTATAAAATTCTTTGCAGTATTTTGAGGGGCGTCAAACATGAAAGCGTCAAGCTCTAAATACTTTTAGATGTATTCCTGGTCAAACATCTGAATCAAATCAAATTCCTTCTTAAAAATGTTATCAAATCCTACAGAATTCAGTTATTACTCTCATAATTAAACTGGCCTGTATGTATAGATTCTGTTTTTCAGTATTGATCCTACTTAACTACACTTTTTATTTTTATGATACCTGCATCTTGTCTGCATTCATACTTCATGACCTACAATGTGATACAAACCAGTTCAAACTTAGACTTAAAAACATCCATTCTCAAAAGACTGAAAATGCACAAATTTATTCATAATAGAGATTTACAAATACAATATAAGTTGAAACAAGTAGCTCAATTTTCAGGCAGTGAAAACGTTTTATTTGAGATTTTTAGATGCAGTTTGTAATGGTAACTTTCATATCATCATAAGGTTCCATTTTTGCGAGTATGAAATGTTTTTTGGAGTTTGTTACGGCTGTGGGTTTGTAGTTTTAACTGCTTAACTTCTCTTGAGCTTGAGTTGGTTGTGTGGCACAAAATTCCCTGAAAAACAGAACAATCTATTTTTTAGTGTGTAGCCACATTTTCTAAAAATGTTTGATGTGTTTCGTTAAATTGGGTCTTACACAAGTATTTCATTCTTTGTCACATATTTGCATATCGGGCTGGGTGCTGATAGACTTGCGTTCAGACTGATGATCTCTTGTTTCCAGACTTCAGACTCTGCATTAAAGGTCGCTTAAAGAAAAAGAAAAGAAGCGGGTCAAAATTGAGCTGTCGTTCCTGCGTTTGACCACACGGTGGCAGAGCAGCAGCAGGTCTGTGTTTCCTACCTGTGGTGCTTTTGAGCGTTTCTTTTAGAGATGCCAGCTCCTCGTCCTCGGTTTTTGTTTTCTGTATGGGAGAAAAATGAGAAATCGTGACTCTACATGTACATTTTTTAGAATATATCTTAAATGTTTCAGAACATCACACCAATTTAAATATTGATCAAACACAACATGCAGTTTTTAAATAATGATGTGTGAAATAATAATAACTGGATTCTGCCACATTTAGTAGCAACAATCAAGCGGTTTTGATCTCTTGTAATGAGTTTTTCCAGCTGTGGAGGAATTTCGGTTCATTCATCTTTACTGAATTGCTGTGATTCAGCCACAATGGAGGGTTTCTGAGCAAGAATGGCATTTTCAAGGTCATGACACAACATCTCAATAGGTTTGAGTTGTTGTTTGAGTTGACTTTGACTAGGCCACTACAAAGTTCTTCCTCTAAGTCAAGATGCTGTGAATAAATAAACCCAATGACATCCTCATCCAAGCTTCAATAGATGTTTGGGATGTGGTGTATGTAAATTTGTGAGTCTAAAGAAAGCCGCAAAAGAAAATTTTCTAAAGACAATTATCTCTGTCATTTTGGGATTTTACCAAAATAGAAATATTCTAACCCTGATTCAGAGTCATACAGTGAGGATAAAATAAGGTTGTGTGTGGGTTTTATAGTGTAAATATAAATATCTGATTTTAGCTGCATGCTTAAGGTGACCACACTAAATTTATAAATGTGTGTGAGTGAATGTTGACTTCTATTTTATAAGGTTAAAGTGTTAATTTGTTGATTTAAGAGTCAGATATCTTTTCAGCTGCTGAGAACAGCAAACAGCTTCGCCTTACAGGTGTGGACAGTCCTTCCATTTATTTGTTCTGTAAATTACTTCCATGCCACGACTCTTGTATGAATTCAGGTTATGTTTGAAGTACTGAAGGAGTCATAAAACCCAGATCATGTGGGATGTGATAACTCTGACCAGCAGCACCGGCTCCACGCCCATCATCAAGATGAAGAGACGCTGAACGACTTAGACACCACACCTTATCTCACCTCGTTTCATGAAGGGTGTGGTGACATTTGATATGGGGCAGCATAAGCAAACCAACCACAAATATAAAGGAAAGAATTATATATATAAAAAAAGAGTCCATTCAGCAACCCATTTACACAGGAGGAAGAAAGTTATGCAGTTATGGAAGACACAAACAAAAGCTTCTATGTATTTCGTCTAGATTACAGCTGGGTCCTTGTATTATCTTCTAATGCTTCAGGTAAACTAACAACATATGCATGAAGCTATTTGTGCTTACAAAGAATGCACCAATAAAAATAAGGAAAAAGAAAATGACAAAACGCAGACCAGGGATGGGATAAAAACTATTTAAAATGCTGTTATTTTATATTTCACGCTCCTGTTTGCCATTAACCTTAACAAGCTAATCGGACCCTCCACCAATCAGTGAGGTCTTAATAAGGCAAGAGATGTTATGAAAAAAAAGGGGATAAAAATAGAAGAATAAAACGCTGTTCCTGTAAACCAAGGTCTCAGGGTAAGGTTGATGGGGTTGTTGCCTCGCAGAAAGAAAATCCAGGTTTTCAATCCAAACCTGGATTTTCTTTCTGCATGCATAGTTTGTTTCAGGTTACTCCGACTTCCTCCCACTACCTAAAACTGTAAAACAATAGTCTAAGCTGTGAATATCTCACAGGGTTATCCAATTAGAAGAGAAAGAAAACCGCAAATTTACCAAAAACTAAACCGATAGGTTGAAGAAGAAAAGGAAAATGTGCCAAGAGGAATAGGGGCAGAACGCCACAGCTTGAGACGAAGGCATCTGTCAACAGGACGACTATCAGTCATGAACTCTTCATTTCTATCTGAATAGTGATAAAAAAGCTATTGCTGAAATTATTTTATTTGTAAAGCCCTTTAAAACAACTACAGCTGATATAAAGCACTGCGCATCGGTCCATGCTACAAAAAAATTAGAAAAAAAGCTAAACTCTGTTAGATGTGGGTGATATGACTCACCACCCAGGGCAGCAGTTTGTTGGGGGCGACATGAAAAACAATAAGTTTTTTCTTGTGGGATTTTCCTTAATTGACTATTTACACCTGCAATCAAGAAGTTCCCATTTGGTAGGAAGGGCATGGATGAGTTTACACCAGGCTCTACTTGTGCCAAAACTGCGACCTGTTTAGTACAACAGAACGTACCAAACACACCCAGAAGAAACAGAACCAGCATCCCATTATAGAAGCTAAACTTCAATTAAAACAGACAAATAAATTAGAAAGAAATGCATTTTTAAACATTTTACTGTTTGCTCCTGACATGCGGCGGCCTCAGATTTCTTGTCCTCCAGCTGCTTGGTGAGTTTGGGCTGGTTAGCCTCCATGTCCTTCAACCTCTGTTCCTCATTTGCTTTAATGTCCTGCAACGACATTTTAAAATTGATTTCATATTGAAGTTTGTCATAAAGCACATGTTTGGCTGTCTTCAGCTCTTCGTTCGTCTTGGTTATTATCTCCATCTCTTTGTACTGGCCCATGATAACGATGAGCAGCCCCAGGTTAATCAGGATGAAAAAGGTGGTGACGATCGCCAAGTTCGGCATGGATGCGTCTGGGTTGCTGTAAAGAAGAAAACAAGCACAGTTAGACTCAGACGTGGCAGGAAAAGGGTTGACAGGTTTTTGCAGCAGCAGCAGGATTCTTGTTGCTAGCAGTGGAAAACAAACATTTAACTTCCTCTTTTACAGCCGGCAGTTCTCAATACCGTTTATTGTGAAGTCACTGTATTGTCTGCTCCTCCGCTGATATTGTGGACAGGACAGAACAGGAAGTGTAGGCTGTCATTTCAAACCCTATTTACATGTGTCCCTCCCATTATTCAGTTTTCTTTTTCAGTCATTCATTAAACCTGCTGTGTAGCTTTTGACCAAACCTCTCGACGTAACAATCCAGGAATGCACTTTGGCCTATCGCTCATTGCTGTACTTCTCCAAGGCAGCAGGGTGAGCTAATAGGATCGGACCTGGCTGACTTTGTGAGGGGCTTCAGAGACTCTTGGTTAAAGTAGGAGCAAGTTTATTTACATGTATGCAAAGGGCTCTGGTTTTTCATAGAATTGCTAAGCCATGGAAAAGTCTCTGAACCATTCAGCGCATGTTTCAGTACCTAAAACACAGATTTAAACAGAAATACTTGGTCACAACAGTACTACTCCACCAAAAAGAGATCAACATAAATGCTCCTAAGTTAAATAACATATTTTTTCTGCTTCATAATGAGAATTTCTATAAAATTGTTCTGATAAATACACAAACTTTAACTCCAAACAACGTTTTACTGACTGTTGTGGATTTAATTATCAACTCGGGTGGCACGTTTTTTTTTAATTACTCCGGTCAAACTGGTCACATACTATACAATATTAATCCATCCCATGTACATGCAACCCATATGAATCTCATATGTCACATTTTTTTGTATAGCAAAGCCATACAAAAGCTGCAAAAATAACAACAAAACCTCATCCAAGAAATCACTACCATATCATTAAAAGACATTTAAGGTCAATCTCTAAAAGAATAATAGCAAGAGGAAAGGAGAAATCCTCGTATCTGGTGATGTCCATGAGTTCAGGTTGTCAGTCCAAGCAGAGGGTTTTTTACCAAGTGTTAGAAAGTAAAACATTTTTTAAGTTGTTTTCATTTGTCAGATCCAGTTTTGAGCCCCTGAAGTAAACAGATTGTTAAAAAAAACAAAGCTTTGCATTTTATGCCATATTTTTGTTCAGCTAACTGAATTAAAGCTGAAAGTTTGTATTCCACTGTCTGAGTTGTTTAATTTGCAGCTGCAATAAATTTAGATATTGGTTGCTGTTACTATGAAGGATAGTTATTCAGAATGTTTGAGCTACGTGTCTCTTTTGACCAACTCAGCAGTTTCTGTCTGTTCACGCTACTTTATATGCAAAATTCCCACCGGTTAGTTAGCTGAGTGAAATCTAATTTTAGTGTATTCTCTACATTACTGCAAACTCTTACTAATTCCTTATAAAAAAACACTTCCATTATGGCAGAATAAAATGCATAGTACTTACTGATACTTTCTTCCTTTCACAGCACTGCGTCTCTGGAAGGATCCTGATCTCAGATTACAAACAGAATGAAAATCAACACTTGGATTTCCTGTTTGGCAACTTAATGGCGCTGCCAGCCTGCCCACGTTAGAAGGTTCCCGCTCCTGGCTGACGGGAAGATCCTGACTCTTTGGAAAACATTAACGATGTATTTCCTGACTGTCGAGGTGAAAGAAACCAACCCACTGGGTCTCTTGCTTCTATAGATCTTTCTGTGACTTTATGATATTTCAAAATTATGATGAACCTATACAAGTACAAGTATTTCAACTAACACCTATGTTATGTGGGTAGTGATGTCACATATTGAACCATGTAGGCTGCTACCGCCTCTCGCCCAATGACCGCTGGAGAAAGACACCAGCTCCCCTGCAGGATATTCACTGAACTGATTTAAAATGACATTCTTTGGCAAGAGCCACAAACTTAACTGTTCAGAGCAAAAGGAAACCCTACAAGAGCCAAATAGAAGGATCATCACACAGTAAGAAGGTGGAATGAAAATAAATCAGTATCTTGATCTTTGTTGGAAGAAGTGGATGAAAGTCAGCAGAAAGAAAAGAAAAAATCCAGTTCAGCAGCCATGTGGACATAAATGTGGATAATATGGAATATTATCATGATAGGGGTTTGCTTTATTTCTCTTAGCAAAGCTTAGCTCCATTAATGCAGAGATTTTAGAGCAACATGTGCTTCCTTTAAGGCTATATCTTCTCCAGAGGTGTCTTTAAAATCGTTTTCACTGAGACTTTAGAAGAAAAAAAACATTCCAAAGGAACCGTGAAGGAACAAGAGGCTGCTGAACTGGCTCAGCCTGCAGTCCTAGTAAAGGAGAATACTTTTGGGTTCAGAAAGCACTGACGAATTAAAAAACAAGATGATCTGGAGGCAAGATAAGAGTGACTGAGGACATCTAGAGAAAACACTTTGGAACAACAAGAGATGCTACAACTCCAAGACAAAAATGCAAAAAATTAGATTTTAAAAGCGTAGCAAAGGAAACTAAATGTAATCAAAAGGAAATTAGTGTTATGATTTATTTTTTTCCACTCTGAACAAGATGAGTCATGTATTATCTTCTTATATGAGTTGTTAGGTGACATCTGTGTTTCTGTTCATCAGGAGAAGTACAAGTAAAGTTTTAGACAACAGTAGCTTGGATAAATAGACACTCCTCTCAGGTCAGTGGAAAAACGTATTATGACTGAGACTGCACTTGAATAAACACAGTTTTTCTTCCACCCACAGAGTTTGTGACAACAACAAGAAACCACATCATTAGCATTTTTTGGAGTGCGACACTATGAAGCACTCACTCACCCAGTTTCTGCAGATGGTGGAAAGGAGTTTAAAACATCTTTAGCGTTTTGGGAAAAAAATTACTTGATTTTAATGATAGAGCCAATTAGTAGCCTGAGCATTCATGACAGGCTCTGCTAGCTGCAGTGTAAAAGAGAGAAAGGAGGAGGGGGAATAAGCAGTGCCACACAGAGGGGCAATTGATTGTGCTATGACCCTCCTCCTGGTTCTGATTGGTTGTTGCTAGTTAGCACTGGCAGAAGGCAAAGGAGCTCGTTTTTTTCACAGATTATCTATCTCATACCAAACTGTCACAAGATAATGACAGTTTCAACAAATATGTAAAAATATATTTTATTAAAGTTACATACTGCAGCTTTAAGCTGCTATTGCAAAGTTGCTTTGACACAGACCGTGCTGCTGTCAGTATTTTCCAAAAAACTATTTGCATGTGGCTAAGTTAGAAAATGTTATCTTTCTCAGTGGAAACACTAATGTATATTTACAATTCATTCAATACAACATTTGCAAAAAGGCAAATCATTTTAGTCAATGCTAGGGATGATTTATGGGTATTTTGACAGACTGTGAGCGTGGGAGCAGTTGTATTTTTCCAGGGTTTTTCCTGTTATTTTTATAGCCCATCAATTTAAAGCCAGACTGAGGCGAGGTTTCTGTGCAACTGATAAGACTCCACTATGATAAGGGACACCACTGAAAATGAAACCTGCCATGTACAGTACCTCTTGTTTGTTAGCTCCACGGCTACGTGCAGACGTGTGCTCATGCTAAAGATTTGTGCCAAATAACAAGAAAGTTCTCTGCATTTAGAGACATCATGTTAGGTAAAAAAAAAAATACAGTGCAGAACCTTCGTTCAACTTTTAGTTTTAAATAATAGGGTGTTCTAGTGGTTTTGCTCTTTTGGGTTTCTCTACTTTTTCAGATTAGTGTGGTTCATGTCTCTGCAGTACGTCATTGGTTGATGTGGTTTGGTACTCTGTTTTATGGTCCGCGTAGTCCAAGTGTTTCCTCTGTCTGTTGGACTCTCACTTACCAAATGTACAAAGCACAAGGCATTGTACTTGTCGCAAGCAGTAAAATTTTTCTGTCCTCCAATCAATGAACTGGGTTGTTTGACCCCAGTTGCTCTACTCTATGAACTTACATCTGAAGGTGGCCTTGGAATGGTACGGTTTGGGTTTTTGTATGAGCCACTTTCACAAAGGAAACAGACAAAATAGCATACTGAACTTCACCTCCCCATACCACACCGCTCAGTAGAAATGAGGCATAAGTGACTTTAAATGGGGCATGGATGTTGGTGCCAAACAGACTGGTCTGAATAGCACAAAATCTTTTGATCTACTGGGTTTTCTAGCACAAACATCTTTAGGTTTCCAGAGAATGGTCAGAAAAAATAGAAAATACCCAGTGAGCAGTGCTTGTTTGACCTGCTGTTGTCAGAGGAGATTGAGCAAACTAGTTCCAGATGAGAGAAAGGTGATTGAAGCTCAAATAATTACTCAATATCTACACATACGAAGGTATAAAACATAAAAGGTCAAAGCCAATGGGTAACAGCTGTAGTGTCTGCCAACCATCTTAACTAAGAACAGGAAAATTAGTTTACACTATTAAAACAGCTCAACAAAATAGACAATCTAGTCTGATGAGTTACAATTTCAGCTTAGCATAAACAGCATCTATTCTCTTTTATCACCATAATTCACCCAACCTCTGATGGCTGCTTCTTACAAAACAAAGCACCTTGTTAATAAAGTTTAAATAATCTCGAACTGGGTTCCTGAACATGTGAATGAGCTCATTGCAGTCCAGTGACCTCAAGCCAATTTACCAATAGGGTAACACTTTATTTGACAGGGTGAGCATAAGACTGACATGACACTGTCATAAAGTCCACTAAAAGTGCCAACTTTGCATTATCTTGTAAATAACGACACTTTAATGTAAAGTTGGCACTTTTACTGGACTTTCAATGTAACTTTTAAAGCAACTTTGCATTAAAAGTGTCATTATTTAACGAATGACACTTCATGACAACAGTTGTAGACACTCATAAAGACTCCTTCATGTTTATGACAGGTGTTATATCACTCTTATGCACACCCCATCAAATAAAGTGTTACCACCACTAGCAATGTGTACATAATGAAGTGACCGGTGTGTCTGCATTATATTGTCTTCCTAGTGTTTGAATTGTGAACTTTTGCTGCACTGTTTTTTATACTAGCAGGCTTTTTTTCTACCCTCAGCTGGAGGCATTTCAGACTGTCCTAGAAAACATCAACAAAAGTATCTCCTAGTTAGACTGATATTTGTTTTATCATCACTTCCCGGCAACATGTTGCCCATCCTCCATCCCTCCCACCCCATACAGAAACCACATTTCTTCAACCACTCCACTCCTACTTTAGCATTTCAGAAACTTCTTTCTGCACATACATTCTTCTCCAGTATGAATTTAAATTGGTCAGTGATCCCATCACAGACGTAGTTCGAGAGGTACCTACCTTAACAGACTCAGGATCCCACCGCAACATTGCACAACCATGACTTCAGCTGGAGGCCCCATTGGCCTTTTGATGATTGTCCTGACAGCTCTTCCGTGTTCTGATCAGGGAGGTAACATATTTCAGACTTCTCAGTCATTTGAACGTATCAGTTTGATACATTTATTTTTTTTACTAGAAATAATCAAGAACAATTCCTAAAGAGGTATTATTCTTGATGGCGCTTTTCTTGAAGTTTTTGTAAGCATGAAAATCTCTCTTTAACTATATACCAGTAATTTTTTCTTTCTTCTTCACAGTGAGCACTAGCCCTCTCCCAGTTCTGTGAGGAAGAATTTTCCATCAAGACATTTGTATATGAGTGCTGTGAATACAAAGAAGATGCTCAATGGAGCTACTTCGACAGTGACTTGCCAAACCAAGACTACAGCTGTGTGGAGGATTACATTGCTCCCACCATGTCCCCAGAGCCACGGTTCACCTTCAACCAGAGTGTATGTTAAATTTGACAGATAATATACGTAATCATTCCCATCATTAGAGAACAAAGGAAAGCCCAATAAAGTAAATTACTATCTTTACTGCTTATCCATATCTTCTTTCTCACCAAGGCAGTCAGAATAAGAGTGTAGATGGTGGCCTTACTGAGTTACTTTTTTCTATTCTGATATATTAAACTTTTCAAGAAATAATGAACACCACATTTCAAAATGTGCAGTATAGTTTGTATGCTTATTGTTACCACTTTTACAAAACTGTTCTTTCATTAATTTCACACTCCTATATTTATTAGACAGACTCTGAAAATTCTGACATGGATTTTGTTTCAACTGGATTTTCTGTAAAGCCAATGACAGACTGCAGGCTGGACTTTGAGTGTTAAAAGCAAATGTAACACATCTGCAAGAAAGTGTAAAGGCCTGTCTCATCCTATGCAGAAATGTGCTACACACATAAAAAAAATAAACATTTTTTTTTTTACTTTGACTGTTTTCAATTTATTATGCATAGAAGAGAACCAGAGCAACTCAAACCACTTTGACCAATGTATAGGAAGCAACTACACTTCCTGTTTCATGGATTTTCAATATAAAAGCATAAACAAGCCGCTACTTGTGAAACTTGTCTTGATATTTCTCTAATTACTATTATTTTTAGTACTTTACTTTATAGTTGTTTTTCAACATATCTTATATGTAAAATAATGTTCAATTCGATTCAAAATACTTCATTAATTCCAGAGGGAAATTAAATGTTGTAACTCATACTGTCCAGGTATGTTGTTGTAGCTGCTGACAGCTGTGGCCAGGAAGGATCTCCTGTAACAGTCTGTGTTACGGTGGTTCTGAAGAAGCCTCTTACGGAAGACGCTCTGCTCATGAAGAGGCTGCTCAGAAATGTCCTCATTGTTCTTCATTTATAAAGAATCCTTTACACAATAATGTCTGGAGATTCCAGAACACAACCTGTGTTCTTTATCAAATTGTTAAGACTTTGTATAGTTAGAATTTTACTATCTTTAAAAGTGAAAGCATATTTTACTTTCTTAGTGGCTCAAAGTCACAGCAGAAGTTTATTAAAATACTATAATTTGGCTAGTTCTTAGGCACAATCTGCATAAAAATACTAGTGTGTGGCGAGTGGTCGAGAACATAGAGAATGAATAACAATGAGATCAGTTTTTCTGGTTCCAAACTCATATTATTAGAAGGACAAAGACTATTGATCCCAACATTTTCTTCCATTTTTTTGTGAAAGAGCTAAAAAACAATGAGATTGCTTAGAACTTTGATAGTGATCATGAGTTCACCAATGATGCCACAAAAAAGAGATTGATTTTTCATCCAGTTCGACCAGTTCAGTTAAAAAAATATTTTAATTATGCTTCTAAATGTAAAATTCAAACAGGACAATAGAGTCCAAGCAAAGTTCTGAAGATGATCATTGTCAATGGCCCATAATTGCTTCAGCTTCAATTTCTTACTTTGTTTCCATGATACAAACTCTAGCGAAAACATGTAAGGTGGAGCCCATTTCAAGTGCAGTGCAAACTGAAGACAAATGTCTGTTGAAACTTGCCTGTGTGACATCATGTTTGCTGATGCCAGCTGATTAGCTCATATTTTCTTACTTCTTATGTTTAATTTTACCAGAAAACGTGTTTGTTTTTTCCTTTAATGTGCTTTTAAAATAACATATGTTCTTTATAGATAAATAATTTTGTGAAATCCTGCATTTGGAAATTCATGTTTTTATTTTACTGTTTAATGTACATAATGCCAAAATACACCACACTGTATTTAACATTCAATAACTATATTTCACAATCAAAAAACTACTTTTGTTCATCAGCAATGACTAAAAAAGAAATTAAATTAAAAAAAAAAAAAAACTTTTAGCTAATTTAACATCTAGTTGCTGAAGAACCTGGCGAGACTGTACAGGATGAATGGGTATTTTATTGTGAAAGTACCAGGAATCACCGGAAGCGCGGTGTGCGCTCGGTTTGAGCCACTCACAGAAACTGCCGCATCCGCATTGCTTCCTTGTTTACGTGTTTGTGGGTATCCTAACTTTTAGAGGACGGTTTCTTCATTTTGTGGAAAGTCGTAGAGCGCCGTCACAAGATTCTCGGGTAAGTTGACCATTAAGACTTTACTTCCTTTTGTTATTCATGGGTTTAGCGCTGTTGGTTAAAGTGGTGTTAGCGGTTAGCCTCGTCTGTAGACGTCGCCACCCAGTGATCCAGTTAGCAGTCACAATAACCTACAATATCGTTCACGCTCTATTTTGTTGGCACTTGTAGGCGCAATTTAAACGAAAATTCTGTGTTATTGTAGTTACAGAAAGTTTTGCCCATCCTGTGTTAAGATTCCACATACCCAGAGTTAGTCAACGTGGCTGGTTTTAGTCCAGTTTCAACAGGAGTATCTGTTATTGATGAGGTTCTGCTTGTCTGCCCAGATCCAGATCCGAGTTTCATTTGAACCCAGTCTGGTTTCCTGTCTGAATGGCCACAGCATCCGAGGAGCCTCCAGGTCTTCAGGGCCACTCTTCCAGTAAGTTCAGGGCTGATTTTCATTTTTTTAAGTTTATATTATGTAACTTAAGCCAAAAGGTACAAATCCACGTTTTGATTGTACGTAACTCTGCTTAAAGTTTGTCTAGGGTAAATATTTTCATCATCTGAAAAGTCAGTGCGCCCTCCCCCTTATCTTACTCCCTTTGGCTGAAATAACTTCAGAGAGATGCTTCTTTTAGCCATCAACATGTCTCTGACCTCAATCTGAATCTTAGGAAGGTTTGTGCCGCTCCTTTCTTTCATACATTCCAGGGGTTTCTTGCATATACAGACTATTTCAAGTTTCTCAGAGCATCTCAAACACAAAGATTTGGTCTCTGATTCTGCCTAGGTCTCATTTTTTTTTATTTTTCTGCAGCAAAGCATTTCTACATTCTGACTTGTCCAGCTTTGTGCCTCAAAGCTGGGGTAAAGTTATTTTCCTGGAATGCTGCATTGTGTTTACACCAAACATCCTCCTTTCTGGTGTAGAAATATCTAGTTTTAGACTCATCTGTTCAAAGAGTAACACTGGCCTATGTTAAAATTATCTCTGTCAAATCTTTGGTCTCGGCTTTTTTAATATTTCAGGTTTGATCTTTTATTGTGCTGTTAGTATGAAACTGGAACACTTAATGCAGCTGCCTTTCCAGCCGAAAAAGGCTGCATTGAGTTTTAGATACTTGTCAAAATCTCTTCTACTGTTTGCAAATTACATAAAACAAAATATTAGGATAAACTTTTAGGTCCTTATTGTGCAGCCCATACAGCATCCCTTTGGACACAAAAATGCATGCCGTGAAAGTATTAATTGCACATTTTCTAATTTATTTCTTCCTTCTTTTTTTTCGTAAGTTGTCAGTTTGTATATCAAATATTCATATTTTTCTATTCTTTAATTCTGTAAGTGAAAATGAAGTTATTTATTTTTTATTAAAAATAAGTTTTCCAGTCTGATATATGTATAGTGCAACTTTAGAGGGAAAAATCCATTGTTTCTAAGAAAAGTACTAAAATAACAAAACTACCCTGGAGTTTGTTTTTAATTTATTTTTGATTGAAAATATGAAACTTTTTTTCTGAATTTTTAATCTCTTAATTGCCAGTAAGAAAACACCCAACACAAACACAAAGGTTTGATACATTTCCCCCCCAAACCAAATAGCAAATTGGAATTTTGTAGGGATAGTACTACCCGAGCCCGGAACTGTGAAAAAATGACCAATGGCACTTATTTTGATCGTCTATTTTTTAAGTCAAGTGGTTTTGAAACTTGTTGAAAAGTAAGTTTCATTGTTTCCTGCAAGGGAAACAGTGCAGCAGGATATTTTGCAAGGGTTTCAACACAAAGCAATGAAAACAACTTAAAAACAGAAATCAAACTGAAATGTTATGTTAAAAAAAATAATTCTGAATTGGAGTCAATGATATAAAAATGCTGAAACAAAACACATGAATTTATGTAGGGAAATTAAACACTGGAGGAAAAAAAGAAGAAAATTCCCTTGTAAATCATAACTAATCAAACCGCCTTTCCAATACATCTACTGACCAATACTGAGGAAGTAAAACTTTATTTATATAGCACCTTTCAAGGTAAGAATCACAAAGTGCTTCAACAAACAAAATAACACATACACAAAACAAAAGTAACAAAGGCACATTTAAAAAGAGTCGCTGAGTAAGAAACTTGTCGGATCCAATCTAAATGGGTCACACCTAATCACATGGAAAACATGTTACTTCCAACTTCAGTCAGAGCTCCAAAAGCACAAAACACAACAAATGATTTTTAAAACTACGGATTTCAGAACTAATAATAAAATAAGTGTTATTTACATTAAAAAAGACATTTGAAAAGAGAACTACCTGTGCTGGGGACACCTGCATGTGTTTCACTTTCTAGAAAATGTTTCTTTGTTCCTCATTAGCACAGTTTGAATTGATTTTTTTTTTAATACTGATTTAATTCCTTCCATTGCACTCAAAGACCTGCCGGGTCAGTTTTGGAGGGCATTGTCTTCTCTCAAAGGTAACAAATGAGGTTGGTCTGCATGTTTGTGTTGGAGCCCAGCTGCAATGTCTGCTTTTTATTGTAAGGAATGACAGTTGAAGCTGTGTTGCACAAAATAATCACGTCCAGTGAAGAAACTGCCTTTGCTTGGTTACCTAATTGTTCCTTTTTTTTCTTCTTTTTTTTTTTAACAATTTTTACGTAACATGTTTCTTCCCTCTTCTGCCTGCAGACTCGACTGGGAACCGAAAAAATGTTGCTTCAGAGGTGAGCCGCAACACATCAGATGGAAACTATCAGTTGGGACACATAGACACAAATCACCTCGACAGTATGGAGTTTAGCAACATTTTGCTGACATCCCATCTTCTCCTTCCTGTTTGAAACATAAGAATGGTGCTTATTGCTTCAGACTCAAGATTTCTTTTTCCTGCCTGACTTTCTGCTGTCTTTTGTTTGGACTGACAGGGTCCGAGCATTGGCACGTCGCAGGCCCTGAAAAAAACCATCGGCCATCGGGGAGTTGATCCCACGGGGGAGAAGGTCTACAAAAAGGTGCCATCATAGACAGTAGCTCTTTATGAGCCAGCAGAACTTCATAGTGTCTGGATTTCTGCTAGTGTTTGTGACATATAATCATATAATTCCTTGCAACAGTATCCACACCTTCAGACCAAAAAAAGTAGTACATAATTGTGAAGTGGAGGGATTATGATGCATCATTTTCAAAAAGGTTTTACTGATGAAATTGTAAAAAAGGTAAAAAAAAAAAACAAAAAAAAACATTCTTGCCACTCTTCCATTTAGGTCAGGTTTGTGAGAAGGACAGCAGTTTGTAGATCCATCTATATGAACAGTGGATCTCCAGTTCCTCCAATCTTATCTTACCATGCTTGTTTTTAAATCATGTCCTATCTGACAGTTTAACAAGCAGAATTGATATCTGAGTGCCAAAAAGAGGCCAAACCCTTTTACTTTCACAAATGGAGCAATGCGACTTTTGCTCTAATGCTTCACTTGATATAGAAAAACTCTCACTTTTTTAAAACTTGCTCTGTGGTTGCTTCAATCACAACGAACAAGAAAAAAAAAAGAAAATAGAACAGGTGGTGGAGAAAGTTAACCGGGAGACAGAGAGCTAAAAGTGGAAGAGAGAAAGAAGGATGAAGAGAATACAAGAAAACACATTTGGAATCTGTTTCTACGCCGGAGAAAAGAGAGAAAGAAAAACGAGAACCTAGATAACACAACTGTGACATATGCATATCTAACAACAGCAATGCCACTGAAAACTGCATGGTGCTAATTAATGGAAGCTGTATTTAGCCCAGCATAGTTTATCTGTAAACACCTGAGTTCATACCTGACTGAACACCTGCATGGCTGCTTCTAATTAATGCTCTAAAGCCTCGTCAGTTCAGGTGGGTTGCCTTTGGGAGTATTGTGGTTTTGCCACACTCTTTAAATCTTTGGTTATGGCTTAAACAGTCTTTCTTGAGAATTACAACGCGTTAGATATTGTTTTTCTAACCAATTCTGCTTTAAACTACTTCCTGGTCTGTCTGCTGTGTTCACTTATGTTCTTTAACAAACCTATGAGGCCTTCATAAATAAGATTAACTATTTACTAATATGGAGACTTCTGCAGCCTCTTGGCTGCTGTGGATTTTATTGTAGGAGTATCTGAGTAAAGGAGGCTGAGTATAAATGCCTGTTACACCTTTTAAAATCTAACTTGGTAATATTTTGAAAACCATTCTCCCACTTCACATTTATGCACTACTTAGTCTTTCTATCAAAAATACTGTGAAGTTTTTTGGCTGTACTGTAACAGTGGAAAAGTTCAAGGAGTATCAACAATTTAACAGTGCTGTAGCTCTAGACTCGCCTGTAGCTCTAAAAGGTCTGGTAGTTTTAAATTAAATATAATACAGCCTTTTCTATCTTATCAAGTTTTATTTAAATGGGGCTTTTATTATTAGCCACTATTATTAAGCTGATTATTTCCACTGTATTAAAGTCATTCCTGAGATTTGTTCTTCTATCAATGGTATGATTTCAACATTTCACTATTTCAGATGTGTATAAATATATAGCTTATGTTCATAAACCATCAGTAACATCTAGTCTTTTATCCTACATTTAAACATGCACATATTCCCTTCTATCCAGACAACATCTTCCACTCTTAAAGCAGCCATACAGTTGGGCATCACACACACGGTGGGCAGCTTGAACCAGAAACCTGAGAGAGATGTGCTGCTGCAAGACTTTGAAGTTGTGGAAAGCATTTTCTTTCCCTGGTGAGTTTGGAGAATTATTTAGCAAGGAGTTTGTTGTCGCATGCGGATCGATTTCTTTTTATTTGTCATCTGTATTCAGAAAATAAATGTCCCGATTTGTCATTTTCTGGCAGCGAAGGCAGTAATCTGACACCGGGTCATCACTACGGAGACTTCAGGTTCAAAACATACGCTCCAGTCGCCTTTCGTTACTTCAGAGAGATGTTTGGCATCCGGCCTGATGACTACATGGTACTTCTGTCCACACTATTCAGAACAACTGAATAATGAAAAGAATGAGGAGACTGGGTAACCAGAGAGCAATGGAGTTTTGGCATGAGAGAGGCTGGGCTTTTTCCACCTATTAGTGTTACTATTTTTAGAGTTGGTGTTCTTTTTCAGTTCTTATCTCATGTCTTCATACTTTACTCTGATTTATTTACAGTATTCTCTGTGTAACGAGTCTCTGATTGAGTTGTCGAGTTCCGGGGCCAGCGGATCTCTGTTCTACCTCTCGAGTGATGATGAATTCATTGTTAAGACAGTGCAGCACAAAGAGGCAGAGTTTCTCCAAAAACTGCTTCCAGGATACTTTATGGTAAGATCTGATTCAATGCACACCTTTCTCAAGCTGGGCCTCAGGGCAAACGGTCTTGCATGTGTTGAATTTTTCCCATTAACGCCTTATTTGCATCAGAAGGTAATTACCAGGATTCTGCCGAATTGAGGCTGAAGTACTTCATTCCTTTGACTCGGTTGAGTTATAAATACAGAGGATAGAATTGAAAAATACCATAGTTTAAGACACAAGATGTGTTGCAGTATACTTCTCTTTGTAGTGATTATTTCCTCCTGACATATTAACTATAAGAGGAAACATGACATGATTAAATAATACAGTTGATTTTCCTTTCAGTTATTTGATAAGAGCTAAGTCTATGCTTATATGGTTGGCTTCAAGGAATAGAACCACAATACGTTCCCATAAGCTGAATGCAAATAATGTGTCATTGCAATATTTAGTGATAACACTGACTGACCATTAACCTTTAATACTGGCTTCACATGATTTTTCTTATAATAAATACCTCATTGGACCAAATCAACACCTCTGTCTGTTGTAAACATGCTCATATTCTACAATTATTTTAATCTAAAGAGGAAGAGCTTTGTGTAGAAAAACTAAGTACACACTTCTTGCTTCCATATTATTTGAGAGAGCAATAATTAGCTTATTTGATGATCTTCATCTGTGTCTGCTTCTACGGAGGCAGGATTTTGGTCAGTTTGCTGTTCTGGAGCAATTAGGTGTTTAAAACAATGCCAAGATGGAAAGACTACAGCAGTGAGCTTAGAGAAGTAACCAAGAGATTAGATACAGGTGGAAATATTTTATATGGTTGACATTGTTATCAGGAGGATGTTTCAATATATTTCTGATTTTCTACAATCAAGGATGGTTTAAAATAATCTAATAATCCAGTAAAACCAGATTGTGTCCTGACACACAAAACAAAGGAGAGTATTTTTCTTTACCAAGGGTGTTTGTAGGTTGTACAATTGTTCAGATGTCCATGAAGAGAACTCAGACTAACTTACAATTAGGGCTGAAACAATTAATTGGGTTATTTGTGATTAATTGATTATTGAAATAATTGTCAACTAATTTAGTAACTGAAAAATTGTTAACTGGGGTATGCAGACTCAAAAAAGACAATTGCTGAAAGAACAACATACTCTGGGCAACAATTAAGCCAAAATTGTACAAAAAACATTTGCAGTTAAGAATTTCTCTTTGTCTGTGAATATGTTCTATGCAAAACTCCTTAATCTAAAGATTGTGGCACAGGGTTAGCTTTTTTTCTGTACAAACAAACAAAAAAACAATGAAACACCTTTTGCTATCCAATTATAAATCGGTAATCCAAAAAATATAGATCAGCCATACATTATTGATGCTAAGTCAAGGACAGGAGGTTACAAGTATTCTTATCTGCAGAGTCATCCTTTGCTATAAATGATTAGGCGTATATTAAAGGAATGCCTGTGTTGTTGCATCTTAGCAGTAAAATGTGTATTTTCTCATTTTAAAAAATTATTTGAATTATTTTCATTTTTTTAATGTATTTCTAATATTTTATAAAAATTAATTGCCTTCTCCTGTGATTTCTTTTCTTCTGTAGAACTTAAACCAGAACAAGAGGACCTTATTACCAAAGTTTTATGGGCTGTACTGCATTCAAGCAGCCGGTAAAAACATCCGCATTGTAGTTATGAACAATCTGCTGCCCAGCTCGGTACGGATGCACCTCAAATTTGATCTGAAAGGCTCCACTCATAAGCGACGAGCCAGTCCCAAAGAGAGGGAAAAGGCTGTTCCCACGTTCAAGGACCTGGATTTCATTCAGGACATGAGTGACGGTTTATTCCTGGAGGCAGACAAGTACAATGCTGTTTGTAAAACTATTCAGAGAGACTGTCTGGTAAGAATTAAGTTAAAACTTATATACATCGTTTACTATTAATTTAATGTGGGTTCTTTTCCATGACTTGGTTTGTTCGACTTGGTTTCAGCTGTTGCAAAGTTTCAAGATAATGGACTACAGTCTGCTAGTGGGAATTCATAATTTAGATCAGGCCTGTCGAGAGCAAAATACAGAAGCAGCAGCAGAAGGAGCCGTGAGGCCGCAAGTCCAGAAGTCCCTGTACAGCACAGCTATCGAGGCCATCCAGGCTGAAACGGGACGAGTGGAGCCAGTGGACCAGTGAGTGAAAATGAGAAGGTCTTGCATTTTGGTCAGAAGGTTATATCCACTTATGGACATGAATGTGGTATTAATTTGGGGCTTTAAAATGCCTTATTTAAACTTTTTCCAGGATTCAATTATTATAAACCACATAATTTAATATTAAAAACAATAATTTCAAGCAAATATATACATTTAATATAAATTTTATCTAATCCATATTACAAATTACATATCACATGCTCCGCTAAATTCATACATCCCTATTGGTAGTTACAAAATACTTAAGTTAATTTAAATGGTATAGTTTCTCAGCACAGATCTGGCTATTAAATCTATAAGGGTGGGAGATTTGGACCTGCAACTTTATGACAATATTTTGTGGTACTACTTTGTGATTATTTTTAGGTTACCATATAGCTATGGCACAGCAATGATAGGCCCATAAACTCATGACACCAGACAAATTGGAAACATCTGGAATACCAGTGTCACCGTCTCCAGTTAAGCTAGTTTCGCGTCTCCGTAAACTAACAGATGGTCCTGCTCCAAAACTGACAACTTTTAGGTTTGACTTAAATTTTCAGCTGCACACATACACAAGCCAAATGGCATCAAGAAAAAAGCTTCATGACGAAGATTGACCTATGTGACCTCAATAATAAGAAGTATGTTTGGAGGTGAGCGTTTCAACACTGAGAACACTATTTTAGCAGCATTCTATGTGGCTGCGATGTTGCCAGTGGCACTGGTGTGTTGCATAAGATCTAATAATAAATAAAAATGACTTACTTAAAATAAAATCAGCAGTTAAATTCTTCAGACTAGGACATAATTAGGTGTTACAAAAGAATAATAATGCCGAACTCATCAAAAATTGTTGTGGTAGGAATAAAGTCAGTCGAACATGTTTTTGGAACCCTTCCATAGACCTCCTCTCTACAGAAAATTTATTAACTATACTGTATATATAAGAATGCCAAGAATCCTATAGAGCAAAATTACATTTGCCATTGTTTCCAAGTAGAATAATCACACGTCCCAACAGAGACAGAAAGTTTGTCTCTGTCAGGCTGCTAACCAAACAGCCAGATAGAAATCTAACGCACTAAGTGTGTTTAATTTTTCAGGACCGGAGGGATCCCTGCACGAAACTCGAAGGGCGAGAGGCTGCTGGTGTACATTGGTATTATTGACATTCTGCAGTCCTACAGGTGAGTACATGTTTGTGCCTTTGTTTAGTAAATGAAAACCAAAACCCAGCCATCCTGGAAAAAGCAATACAGATCTGTTCAACAAAACCCTCCCAGATTATTTGTTTTTTAGCAGCAAGACTCAAAACTCACACACACACTAGTATTATAAGTTTACAGAAACTTTGGATTGGGTTTAACAAACAAAAAATTTTTGTGCAGACTTTGTGAGCAGCTTAAGTGAAACGGAAACCTATGTGTTGTGTTAAACTGGGTTCACTTAGCATGAATGAAGCTGTGCATGAAAGCTCTCAGACATTCCTGAGCTTCATTTAGTAAATAAAAGGTTTTGTTTGGTTCAGTTCATTTTACCCCGTCACCATTTATTTTCACAATTTTGACCATTCCCTTGTCATTTTCAATTTTTTTTTGTACAAAAGAGCCAATTAATATGAAATGGTTTAGGTATATGTGCAAAGTTTATGGTGAGCTGGGTGAAAGGGCAGTGTGTTGGTATGAAATTGAACATCTATGAAACTGATCTGATTGATTTTTGGTGTATATTTTGTGTGAATTGTTTTGGTTGAATCTACACAATTCTAGAATTGTGCTGCTCATGGCGGCAGCATGTTGGTGTAGCTCTGATTTGTTATTTTTGTAAACTCTGTCATTTTTTTGGTTGAGCCTTTGGATGTTTGGACATTTGTGTCCTCTGGTTCTGAATGCTGTGCAGCTGGAATTACTTTTCCTCCTACTTTTTTACTCGGACTGCTGCTATAATGCATAACTATTGGCACGGTTTTACAACTGGGAGCACCCAGTTTCAGATTAGCATCTGAAAAACTCTGATAATACCTGAACTATGGTGCAAAGGCAAGGCAGAGGAGTTCAAAAGGACAATTCATGGATGACCATAATAGACAAGGATCATATCCTCAAATCTTGTGTCTCTGCCAGGCTTCCTAACCAAACGGCCAGAGAGCGATCAAATCGGCAAAAGCAAAAAATGATGTGGTTTAGCAATGGTTGCCTACTGGTGGTGTCAATGTGGAACATTTTCTCTGCTGCCCAGATTTGAACTGTTAGCTTTGTAATGACTATCATGAGACTGTCATAGATGACCAGTCTCTTCAGTCAGAGGCCTCTTCATATTCATTGCAAGACTGACTGCTATTGGAGGTGCTTCCTGTCCACGGCATCACTGTCTACGATGACTTTTTGAAGATACATGGATGATATGAGTTATGACATTTAATTTCCCTTTGGGGTATGTTGAATGTTTAACATTTAAAATGTTGAACATTCAATTCAACGTTTAAATTGAGTTGAATGTTGAACTGAATTAAATGTGTTTTGTCTTGTAGCTTATGTAACAGGCCTTGAATCTGTGTTTGTTTTGTTTTTTGCAGATTAGTAAAGAAATTAGAACATTCCTGGAAATCCTTGGTTCATGATGGGGTGAGTAGTTTCTAGTTTGTTGGTTTGTTGTGGATGAAAACACAGGTTTGAACATAAACCTTTTTTTCCCACTCAGGACACTGTGTCGGTACACAGACCAAGTTTTTATGCTGAAAGATTTCAAAGGTTCATGAGCAGTGTGGTTTTCAAGAAGGTGCCAGGTAAGGTTTATGTTAAATCACTGCTAATAAAAAAAAAATGAAACATCCCAATTTTACAACTTGAACTCCTAATTTGCTCTTTACTATCTTGCATGTAGTAAAAGCCTCCCCAGTTAAGAAGCGTCGCGCTAATGGTCCTGTGAAGAAACTTGCTGGCTCTGGGCTCTATCTATTGACTCAAACCAGCTACCAGCAACCTTCACTCCAACGACAAGTCAGCACTGACACTAAAGACGACACCGAGGGAGTCATCGGTAAGAGAAATAAGAGCGCAGCTGCTTCAGTTGTAGTGTGGGAAACAAAGCTGAAAACATGTGTTGGCATGTGAAGCGACGCTTTCATAATCCAGTCATACAGGTTTATCCTCTTCTCCCACCCAGGCATTCAGTCTGGTCGACCTGACCTCCTCCCGAAGAGCTTACCCCACAGCGGCAGTGCTGTCAACACTCCTACAACTCCAACTTTTCTATCTCTCACTCCCACAGTACTCACACTGTCTCACTCTCAGGATACCTCAGTGAGTGAAGGAGAAGGTGGAAGTGAAACACCCAGCAGACGCCAGGACAGCAACACCCTCCAGAGGTTAGATGGAGCATTTCAACTCGGTTTAATTATAAGGAGCAAGTAATTCTCAACAAATGTCACGTCAGTGGACTTCACAAACTGGTCCAATTCAAATCCAGTTACACTAGCTCTCACGTGTACAAACGCCCTGTGAAAATGCCAGGTATTTCTGATGTAATAAAATATACTTTAATTATTTTTAAAGTTTTTCCATGTATAGTGTTGAATTCTACACAATTCAAGAGAGACATAATTTAGAAATCTAAAAATAAAAAGCTACATTACCTTGGTTGCTTAATATAAAAAAAAAATAGCCTTTGGTTCTTTTTCAGCATTAAGTCTTGAATTCACAACATCCATCAATAATAGAGAATTGATTGTGTTCGGAGAACTATCCTGTCTCCAGCTAGATTCTTGATGTATGAGGCTGAAGAATAGTCATTGAGTTGAATTCATGAATGCCATTTATTAATACAAAAATACAGCTGGTCCAGTCATCCAGGTTCTCATAGTAAGGTTTGTTGATAATAAAATACCTAAATACCACACCTGTGATTGATCCCAATTGAATCAACAACTAGTCTTTAATTGTTTTGAAGGGTCAAAAAAGAAGGTCAGAATTTTAGTTGTTATGCTGAGTGTATAACTGGAGACTCTGCCATCGGTTTCCAGGGTGTTCATAAGCAGTAGAATACCAGATTCAGGAAATTACCAATCAGAGCCAGGAGAAAGGTTTTAGCACCGTCAGTCATGCTCATGTACACGCTACTCAATGTGCTAATGGCGGAGATAGAACTTAGTTATAGGAAAACTGTTTATCCGCCGTCATTGAAGCTGTAACTTGGCAGAAAACAAGCTACAGCTACATCAGTGAGGGAATGACTGGTGCTAAGACCCGCCTCCTGACTCTGATTGGTTGTTCCTACTTAGCATTGGGAGAAAGCAGAGGAGATTGATTTTTTTTTTTTCTTCTAATTTTTCCCCTAATAACATACTGCCACAACATAGTGACAGCTTTGACAAATATGTAAAAACAGATTTTTAATGTAAATTATTTCCATTTTTCAACTGGTCTTAAAATTTTGATCAGGAGTGTATAATTTCTTTATCTCCTACATGTCTGCTTTGAGACCTTCAATTAACTCTTGATCTGGCCTTATACTTTGTGCTTGTTTCCAGTGGTGTCAGTCAGGCCACGATTCAGTGAGGAATGGATATTCTAAGTTTTTCAAGAAAATGTTAAGCATCACTGCTGGTAATAAGAAAAGCTATCTTCAACCCACAGCTGTCAACATAAAGTCATTACCATAAATATAATTAATGAACCAACCAACTGCTCCCTGTTTGACAAATAAAACCCTGGCTACACACTTCATATGAGAGAAAGTTACATTCCAGCGCTAAAAGAATTCTGCTACTTAGCCAACTATTTAGTGAGAAGGTCCTGTTGTTCATAGAGTGAAGTGTGCATTCTTTTACCATATATTATCTTTGGGTGGACTTTCTTATGGAGCATCTGATATTTTTCCCGACTTCACACATGGATGCTTGCACATAGTGGAACAAGAGTGAGCTCATTCACGTGTGATTGTCATGAGTGGATAATAATAACTTCACCAACCCTATATACCTGTAGAAGTCAGGACAGAGGAGCACAGAGAGGGAGAGAGGAGGGATCTTTTCAGGAAAGGTGAGTCTAGTAAGTAAGGTTGGCCACCATCCAGCAGAGGTCGCCACTGGTCATCCTTAAGGAAGCCAGTTGATACAGGAATAAAGATGGCGGGCCATTCCTGAATATGAATGGTCCATACAGAGTCTGATGTGGAATGCAAAATGCACTTTATGCAGTTCTGTTTTGAAATAAAAAACATTCGAAAAACTTAAGGTTTAACTTAAAGTGACCATTCAGCCGAGCTGCATGATGAAACAACATCAACTGCTCCGTCAAGCATCAGTAATTCAAAAATTATTATTGTACTATGAAGGCGAAGATGTGACACCAGAAAAGTAGAGGGTATTATGCAAAAAAATTATAACATGATGGAAAAAGGAAAAAACCATAAAGCCAATATGCACGGTTGATTTTTGAGGGTTGTTGATTTAATTAACTTAATGAAGCAAAGTTTTAACATTCAACATTTCTATAGCAACCACAGACTGTACTCCTGTATGAGAACCTCATACAGGGATATTGGGTATTGAGTTTCACATATCTTATTCTTTTCATCTTTTATTTTTCTATTCTGCAACTTCAGATGTTCCTGTTTTGTTAGATTTTGTAAATATGTCTACGTTTAATTATATAAGAAAACAATAATTGTCTGTATGTCCTACTAAAAGGCATGCAGTTCTAAATCTGACAAATGTCTTGAGTGAATCACACTTGCAAAACATTACTGAAAACAAAGGAGTTACTGGTGAACAGACACGTTTTTGCTTATAAAACAGAGGCTGGATATTCCCCAACAGGTATGTTGATTGTGTACAACTTCCTTGAGTTAGACAAGTTTCTCTAAAGGCAAACATTCAAGTTACCCTAAAAGTTTCTGTAAGCAACTGCTCTTGCGAAAGTCCTTTAGCGCACACTGTCAGCTGCAGTCCTGGTTGCGTCAAACATTGGGTCAGAAAAGACTTCACAGTCTCAAAGTCATGCCAATTGAAAAGACTCAGCATCTGAGTCACAACACAGTAATAAACAAGTTTTCGACTCTTGAAAACGAACATCATTATTTGATGCTTCCACCCAACAAGTGACTGGCAATAGCAGTCATCTTATTTAAATGTGTTGTGCTTTGTGACAACACAGTGCTGTTTGAATACTATTTAATGAATAAGCATTTGTAAAATACAGAAATGTAATTTTTTGTTGGGAGGCGGGGGGTAGTTTCTTGTCAATGCTGTAAACATATATCTTGTGTTCTATATTTAAAATCCAATGGCTAAAACTTCTACACACTAAGCTACCTCTGTTAAATCTGTCAAAAAGAAAAAAAGGAAATGAACTTCTCAGTTCTTACTAGCTGTTTGAGAAATGTTGTACTCACCTACTACGTTTGCCTACATCCTGTGGATATCCTGGGGATTTAGACCCCTTGTCCTTAAAACCTAGTGATGCTGAATCAAATTTGGGCTGAACCGCTCCCCTTCGTCCTCTTCCTCAGACCTGCATAGCAGTTTTTCTTTTAATTCTATTACTCTGGACAGAAAGGCTTGAGCAGACTCCTTTGGGTTTGGGAGATGTCCATTAGTATGTACTGCAGGTCCGATGATGAGTCAACTTTGTAGTGACAAGCAGATCTCTGAGATGAAGGACAGGGCCGACAGCTTTGATGAGGTTTCAATTATTTCATTCTCAGAATATCCCATCTCGAGTCCTGACTCAATCTGGTTATTGAGACTGGTGAGAGAAAGCTTGTCTTTAAATCCTCCATCCCCAATCTTGTTCTATACATTAAAGTCTTGCTTTAATGTGACTTTAGGTACTCTGTAGGTTCCAAGGGGATTTGCCATTGTGCTCACCTTTGCCCCCAAAGCTCCAATTTTCTTCTCCAGGATGCAACGTTTTTCTTTCACCTGCTGAAGTTGCTTGTGTTCTTGCTTGGGTTTTTCTATGGGAGCATTTTCTGACTTTTGAGATTCAGGTTAAACTGTTTCATGCCCCTTGAACCCGTTTCACTGCGCTTTAGATAATGGCACACTTTGACGAGTTCTCAAAAGTTCATAGTGTTGTGATGATTTCATCCAGTACTTGCTCCATGTAGACTTGCCTGTCATGTCTAGGTTCGACTCTCAGGTAGGATGCTTATTTTATCTCCTGGCAAGATTACGTCACACACGTGATGGGAGACACCGATTAGTGTGCAATAAAGTGTCTTTATTCTGTGAAAACAGAAATCAGCTTCTTGAGTAATGGCTTCGCTGTGATGCTGACTTAACTGTTCAGCTTATGCTTACACTGAGTTTCTAACGCGTTTATGCTATGCAGACTAAAGCTAGTTCACACAGCAGATGTCGATACTCAAATCCGATTTTTTTAAATTTTGTTTTGCGTGGTTGTTCATACTACTGATTAAATACAATTGCGATGAGACTTAATGGAGGAAGTCAGACTTATTTCATAATTAGAATTTTCAGCTATTGTTTATGTCAGCTTCTTCTGGTGCAGAATTATGATGTCTCACCTTAATGACATAATAGTCCGGATAAAACGCGACTACAGACGCTTTGAAAACAATCGGACATGTATCCGCATTTGGAAGTGGCACATATCGGATATTTTGGGGGGAAGAAAACATCGGAATTGGGCCTTTTAGACTGCCGGGGATCGGAATATAGGATTTGGACTTCATATGCCTGCTGTGTCAACGTAGCCTACTATTTTAGTAATTACACAGTTTGTACATTTCCTGTTACGTATTACGCACAAAATAAAACGTGAAGTGTTTAAATTTCGTGGTGTTTTCGTTCGTGCATAGCAATAATAAAATTAATTCTGATTCTGGATCACCATACACAGTCATGAACTTAGCTTAGCTTAGTTTTTTCTCTCTGTGGACCAAAGCAGCTCGAATAAATCTATGATATTGCACACCTTGTAACTACCCCATCACCTGTAATCAAGGGGGAAGCTATCGTAAACCTGTCTACCTTTTTCAAGGAAGCTAACGGTTGATAACATTTAGAGCAACGGCAATTAACGGTCACTCTAACGATAGTTAGCATTTCGGCTAGCAGATGTTAAAAGTCAACTGCAGTACACAGAAATATCTCAAAATAGAATCAATGCCAATAAAACACAGTCCTAAATTTACAGACACTTCTAATAATGGTACTTATCTATTACTTCTGCACTCAACCCACCTGTGAAAACAGAAATGGAGAAATCAGCTTCTCGAGTAAAGGCTTTGCTGTGATACTGGTTTGTACAGTTTACGCTTACACTGAACTTCTTCTGCATAATTCTGGATAGTCAGTCTTGTCGTTGTGCGCCATCTTCTGGTGGTAATTGGTACTGCACCAGAAATCACTCCTTTCTTTGTTTTCAGATTTCAGTCTTCTGATCAAGAACATATTACTACAGAGGATCCAATCCCACTCAATGACATAGCTTCCACTGAAAGAAAAGGCCCTGTAAGTAAAATTAAAGTTTTCTCTGTCAGCTTTAGCTTAGCTTATGTCTTTTTAATCTAACTTTTTTTCCCCCCCTACAGGCGTTAGATGTGGAACAGAAACCAGGATTCAACGAAAATAAAGTTGGAAGTGTTCATGAGCAACACTGAATTATTTACAAGCCCTCCATTCCTACCCCTCTCTTTGTCTTCCTTGAGGTACCAGGACTAACAAATCCTTGTAGTGAATCACTGGGACCAAGCCGGATGTTTGTTTATGTTTGTTTACTTTCCTGTTCGTTTGCACATTGATTTCTGAACAGACGTGTTCTGACACTAGTAAATGTGGGGACATTAATGTGATGGTTAGTGAACACTATTTTTCTCTCCCTGGAGTACCTGTATTTACATTTAGTCATAATATTTCATTCTTTCCTAATTTAAACCAGCATTCAGAGTGACTTCAGGATTTTTTTCTATTATTCATTTATTTGTCTTCTTGGATGCCATCCCTTATTTTGCATTTGCCAAATCACTCTTGCAAGTCCTAATACAAACGCTGGTATCTATCCTATTGTATATTGTGCAGAAAAGATGGATGTATCCAAAGTGACATCCTGGATGGTTGCAATTTTCATATATTTAGATGTGACCACATTTTGAAAATAACTGAAGAATATTATGTATTTAAGAGCTAGTATATAAAATTATCATCTGCTGTCTAATCAAAAAGTGTGAATTGAACTAAAGATGTCAATGACTTAAGTTTATTTTTAATAGGAGCTTTTTTTGGAATCTGGGACGTTTTACGTCTCCTAATGGCCAAGAAGTGGTATTGCAAGTAACATCATTGTGTATTGGCTTTACTTTCAATACTCAATAACTGGACAGATTTTCTATAAACAGTTTATAGACCTCACCTTAAGTGGCTGAAGTTGAATTATTATGATTTTTTTTTTTTAAATAATTGATTTAGATACTTTAAAGCAAATCCATACAATGTATATGTGGAACACTTTTTTGAAGCAGATGTTTATGTTGAAAGGAATTACTGGATTCATTTGTAATAAGATGCTGTTTTTTTTTTTTTTTTCCTTTTCAAACCTTGCTTTAAATGTACATAATGCTGGGGAAAGTCAGGACTCTCAGTTTTTTATTTAACCAAATTTTCTAATGGATCTATATGACTTCAAACACTGTGAATCCTAACAACTTCTAATGCTAAGGTCAAAACTATATTTTAAAAGAAGGTGATTGTTGTTGTTTTTTTATACTTTGAGTAGATGTGCAAATGCAATTGATGGATGGTGAAGAAGCACCACAACAAACACTGATCTGGGGTCTGTCTCATAAAAGACCTCTGATAGGAATCTTGTACTTTATCTGTCTTGAGTTCGTGCAAACAGAGGTATTTTTACATAAAAGCCGCCCATCAAAAAGCAGTTTCTCTTGAATCATGTGACTGGAACCAAAAAGTATGAAATGACATTGTTATAAGCTGGTACAATCATTTTGCTTTCTCATGGATGTGGTTGGTACGGTTTGCACAACATTACTCTGACAGCTGTCAAGTGATGTGCATGAAAGTAAAAATATTTTTACAAAGGTGCAGATGCCAATGTTTGAGATTTTCGGATGTTCACCTGACCTTGGTGCAGGGTTGTCCTTCCCTGAGACACATGCACAGACACTCTTTCTTCATAATATTAGAAATAATGTTGTAGCTGTAAATGTTTGCAGACTAATCAGATACTTACACTGTTCTTGTATAATGTCAGTTTTAATAAAAAAAGAAAATACTGCCACAGGACTATTTTCTCTTATTTTTCAAGTGCATTTTTGTTTATGAAATATAACTCGATGAGCTTAAATACTAAATTTATTCATCCACTATTTTCCACTTATCTGGGTTCGGTTTGTTGGGCAGCAGCTTAAGCAGAGAGGCCCTGAATTCTCTCTTTCCAGTCACTTGTGTCCTACCTAAATCATTTAGCACAGATATTGGTGACACTGCAGTGTCTCTACTGAAAATTTAGGAAGTGGGTGAAATATGTCACTAAGAATAGGGACACTTTTTCAAGAAACATTACTATATGGTATTTTCGAAATGTATGTAAAGTTATCAGATTTTGCCAAAGTATCATCTGGATAACCTATTACAATTCTTATTTATCAAGATAAATAAACAGATTACTTCAGAACCACCCCAAGTGATTTCTGGGGTAAGTATGTCCTTTGGTTTACCAGAGACTCCGCCTACTCTGCGTCGTTCGGCTTTCCGGGTGACAAACGGTGCGCACGCAGCTTGAAAGTCGAACGTAACATTACGTGACCAATCATATGGGCTCTTATTCAGCTTTTGTCCAATAGGATTGGGGTTTTTTTAGTCTCCGCCAGAAAGCAATAAGAAGTTTCCAAAATGGTGCTCGAAAGTACTATGGTTTGGTAAGAACTCTAGAAACTAATTTTAAGTAGTTTGTAAACTATTTCTTGTGTATAATAAAAAATGATAGGGTAGTACTCGACAATTGAAATAGTTAAACTGAACACAGGACGAATGTCGCGGCTTTCTGACCTGATAAATAACGGTTAAGAGCTAGCCGGCTAAAGCAGAGTTGAGTGGCTGAGTCATTGTAGCTAAAATTAGCCAATAATTCCCGTCCTGGTAAAGGATTTATTTAGCTAAAATATGTGGGTATAATTCTAGCACTTACGATTGAAAGCTTTTTGCTCTGTTATGGTAAAAGCGAACCCTTTATTGTTAAGACTAGTTACAACAGTGGCGTTATCCATAGTCAGTTTCGTTAGTTGTTTTTTTAAACATGTAAAGTCCTTCTTTGTAACATTATTACTGCTTCATAAATCTAGTTTTTGGATGCTTGATATATGAAACTGACTTAAGATGTGATGCTAATTCAACCAGTCTGTCAACCAGACTTAACGTTACATTTTGGTTAAAGTTATGAACTAGTTGTCTGACTTACGAGGTCAGCCTAATTTTAAGGTCTTTACCTTTAGTGTGGACAACAGCGAATACATGAGAAATGGAGACTTTCTACCCACAAGACTACAGGCTCAGCAGGATGCTGTCAACATCGTTTGCCACTCCAAAACACGCAGCAACCCGGAAAACAACGTTGGACTCATCACCATGGCAAAGTAAGCTTTTTTCCCTACATTACATTAATTCATTATTTACATATCAAGAGACAATCTACTGATAGATACACAGTTAATTGAAGTTTCCACTACAGTGGCAACATCTCACAAGACTGAGATGTTGATGCAACATTTGATAGCTACTGTATTGCAATAAGAAAAATAGTTCTTATTTTGCAACAAGAGAAGTGCAGTGCATAAACAGATTAATAATTCTTATTTGTAGAGGTCTTTCCATCTTGACTGCTTCACACAGCTCTTTTCTGTTGGCTGCTCTTGGTGGTAATTATTTAAGGGACATCAGTGCTACAATACAATTGGTTTGGATGAGTATCGGGAAAATAAATCAGGACTACTTCCTAGCCCAGTACAAAAATCACATGTACTCCCTGTAAAAATGTTTGTCATAAATACAAAGAAATATTTGTTTGGTAGTCGATGTGTATAGATCAGTGATGCCCAAAGTCAGTCCACGAGGGCCGGCATCCTGCATGTTTAAGTTCTCTCCCTGGTTTAACATACTTAGATCCAATGACGACTCATCAGAAGGCCTAAGAAAAACATTGACATACTGAAAAGGTTGTTACTATCACGAGGGAGAGAACTAAAACATGCAGGATGCCAGCCTTTGAGGACCGATTTTGGGCACCACTGGTATAGAACATGTTTTTTTTTTTTTTTTTAATTCCTTGGCTAAATACATAAAATTTCAGGCAGATTATCTTCAATCCAGTAGGATAATTATTAACTCACTTAATTGTTTTGTGTGAGGGACCAGACTCAATCGAGGACAAAAAGTGTTCAAAGTAGAAAAAGTTTCAATTTAATTCTTCCAAAAATAGTTAACAAAGCATAAAGATTTAATGCAAGAACAAGTCAAAGGATAAGTAACAAATTTGGGCCCAATTTAACTGAGATCAACTGAACTCTAACTGAACACAAACAAAACTGACCTGCAAACAAAGAACAAAAGGCTGCTTAAATAGGGGTGGAGTAACCTAAATCTACCACATGAGGGAGCCACGACATAACAAAAGAACAAACAAATACAAAATTAACTAAAGCATCCTATGAAACAAATAAAGCAAAATTAACTTTAACCTAGCACAAACAATAAGTGAATATTTAAGTGACAACATTAACTAATTAAAATCAACTTGAAACAACAAAGTCTCCCCCCTTCAGTCTTTCAGAAAAACAAATGGTTTGTTCCAGGTTTCCTCCTCCAGCTGGTTTGTAATTGCAACACCTCAAACAAAAGAACAAGACAGACATTAACTGAAGTGTGCACCCATTAGAAAATATATGTCTAGGGGCGTGCTGTGGTGGCGAAGGAGATAGCGCGACCCACATTTGGAGGCCTTGAATCCTCGACGCGGCCGTCGTGGGTTCAACTCCCGGACCCGACGGCATTTGCCGCATGTCTTCCCCCTCTCCTTACCACCTTCCTGTCAGCCTATTGTCTAATAAGGGACACTAGAGCCCACAAAAAGCCCCCTGGTGGGGAAAAAATATATATATGTATGTCTAACTGAAATAACTAACTTAAACAGACTATAAACTATAGCTAATATAAAAACAAAATAAATACTAACACGATTTGGTGGTGGTAGGAGCATCCACCACATTTTGAAAAAGCTGTATTTTCTCCATTTTACCTTTGGCTAATTGTCCAATGAGATTTCATGGGGTTCTATGCATCTCTCAGAATACCAAGTATGGCTAACATTGTGTTTGTATTTCTTCTGTGATGTAGTAACTGCGAGGTTCTTACCACCCTGACATCAGATTCTGGCCGCATCCTGTCCAAACTACACGCAGTCCAACCCAGAGGAAGAATCTCATTCTGTACAGGCATCAGAGTGGCTCATGTAAGCAGTTTTCAGATTCAAAATTTGATTTAACAAATTTGTGGGTATAGAAAAGATCTGTTCTTGAAATTGAAGCATTTTGTGCTCCTGTGTGTACCCTTGTAAGTTATTTTTTTGTACTATTTAAACCAAATCATAGAGATGTTACATTTCAATCACACAATAAGCTAAATTCTCTAAACATACCTAAAAATTGCTGCTTTAATAAATGGTCTTTGCAAGTAAGGTGTTTATAATTCACTAGAAATTAAAGCACGTAATAATCTAGTTCATCCAGTAGAGTGGTTTCTCTACCTGCTACAGAACTCAGTTTTTAGATTTTTACCATTCAAACACTGAAAACTGTAAAACAAAAATCAAGGTCAGATACAACACAACTGAACCACAACAGAATGAAAAATAAATAGATTTAGTAAAATAAATTGAACAGACTCACAAGTCACAGCCAAACTGGCTGTATTGTAATGGAAAAATTAACAAAATCCAAAAATGGAGGCCTACAAATCAAAATATTTTATCTAGTTATAAAAAAACAAAACAAATTGAGGCGTCTAAAATCACAAAATATCAAATATATGAACTAATAAGCCAGACAAATCTTATTAGTTGTGGTACATATAAATCCACTGGAGTTTAAAATGCTTTAGTTTTTATCTCATTTGAAAAATCCTGAACGAAGGATATGGGAAGCTTCGCAGATGTAAACTAAATCCACTATTTGTCTCACAAATATTAAGTATTTTTACTTGTGCATTTTAAAGCAGAGCAGCACTTTTTGAGCAGCCATGTTTATATCTGTCTTTTTCAGCTGGCTCTAAAACACAGACAAGGCAAAAACCACAAAATGAGGATCATTGCCTTTGTTGGGAGTCCTGTGGAGGACAATGAAAAAGATGTGAGTTTCAGTGTTTCATGACATTTTGCGGTAAATCTTTTCTGAGAAATGTCTTCGTACTACTCTTTCCACTTCAACCTGTTTTCTGTCTGCCTCAAACCTGCCTGCCTCTGTCCCACCATGCTGGTCGGGCAGCTTGTTAAAATGGCTAAGCGCTTGAAAAAGGAGAAGGTGAACGTGGATATCATCAACTTTGGAGAAGAGGTGAAGACTTGATTTTCATGATCACTAATGCAATCTGACAGCTAAACATAGTTTTTGGTTTTCTATACACTTGAAAATTGCAAAATGTTCTTTTTAACATGTTTCATTTACTGGATTGGAATGAGGAAAAAATTAAGTATTGGTTTCTAAAGCTCAAAATTGAAACAAGGCTCACTAAAAGTTGTGGATTTTATATTGATTTATGTTTAAATTACATACTTCCTGCTTACTTTCAGTCTCCAAAATCAAAAAGGGCCTTTTCATATCTTTTCTGGACTTTAGTCTTTAGAATTAGGTTTAACTGGATTGTGGTTATTAAAATTGGTCTGATTTTAGATATTTGTTTTGTTTGTTACCAAAATAAAGGTGTCAGTGTTCCCAAATGGTGCTTTAAACAGCCTGCATTAGGGGGTTATACTTCAGTACTTTTATCAAAGTTCAAAAGTCTCAGATTTGGGAGAAGAGATGATTTAGTCCAAATACAAAAAGAAACTGTGAAATGGCTCTATTCCACTCTCCAGAAACCGAAAGCCAGATCCAGCATTGTTTTGCTCCATGATTTTGTCAAACTCCATGATTTTGTACTCAAATGTTCAGAATGTTACAAAAATATTAGAAAACAATGTAGACAGTTAAAGTACGGAAGTTTGAAATTAAAGGTGTTTTCTGTTGCTTGTTCAGGAGGTGAACACAGAAAAGCTGACAGCATTTATTAACACCCTAAATGGAAAGGAGGGAACAGGCTCCCACTTGGTGACGGTTCCTCCTGGACCCACCCTGGCAGACGCACTGCTGTCCTCTCCCATCCTGGCCGGCGAGGGAGGCTCTCTGTTGGGGCTGGGTGCCAGCGACTTTGAATTTGGCGTTGACCCCAGCGCTGATCCAGAGCTGGCCTTGGTAAGCAGTAAAAACATCTGCCCTAGATGCTAGTTAGCTTAGCATTTAACAACTACTTTTAAATTAGCCCAAAGGAACATGAAATCAAAATGCCACAAGTTCATAGCGACGTCTTAATATCTGGAACTGTTTATATTCTTGAAAAAGAACAGATAAAGACTTAATTGAAGGTGTCCCATTTTGAAAAATGTAGATAAGATGTCAAATAACTAGAGAATTGATTTAAAATTTGTGCGAAAAGCTTTCAAATTAATTAATCTACTGTTGCAGTTGCAAAATCGAAAGTAAAGAAAGATCCAAAGATTTTTAGTGGAAAAAATTACTGTGGAAAGAAATAAAAAAAAATTTAACCAAAATTAATTGTGGAATAAATTTTGGCTCCCTTGTTATTAGTATCTAGTCTTCTCCTATTACATTGCATTGGGTTGAAGCAACTGGGACTTTTTGCCATTCCTCTTTACGCAGGCTTGCGTAATTGATTAGTCTGATTCTCTCTGGCTTATCCTTCAGTTATTAATTTTTTATTTATATTTTTTTGCATTCCAAAATAGTTGAAAGTAAATAAGGGGTATTTTTACCATAGTGACCATAATTGAAAACAAATAAGGGGTATATTTGTCTCAATATTCATTCATTAAAATCTGCCTCAAATGTTCCCAGAAAACGCAACTTTAGTCGTACCAAGACACACAGTTCCAGGTAAATTCCCAGTAGCGTTTAAATACTCCATGTTTATGTTTATGATGGTAGGACAGAAAGGGCTTTTTCCCCCCCCCCTCCTGCCATCCCTTCAAGTAACCAGTTGGCATGTGAATGACATGTAATTATTGCAATTTTTACTTATCTTAGCATAACAGCAAATGTACTCAAATTAAGAGTAGGATTTTTGGAAAAAATGGTTCAAGAAAATGCTCTGAACCAAAGGTGTCAAACTCCAGTGATGGAGGGCTCTGCCATGCAACTTTTAGATGTGCTTCCACTGCACCACACCTGAATAGAATAATTAGGTCATTAGCAAGGCTCTGGAGAAGTGATCTACACAAGGAGAAAGTAATTAAGCCATTTCATTCCAGTGTTTTGTACCTGTACCAAACACAGAAAAGCTGACAGCATCTAAACTGCTAAAAACACATCTTAAAATTGAAGGACAGTGGCTCTTGAGGACCGGAGTTTGACACCCCTGCTCTAAACCAGTGGTCCCCAACCCTGGTCCTCAGGGCCCACTGCCCTGCATATTTTAGGTGTTTCCCTGCTGCTGCACACCTGGGTTAAATGAACAGGTGATTAAGCAGCTTCTGCAGCAATTGCAGGAATGCAAAAGAGGTAATACAATCATATGAATCAGCTGTGCTGGAGTCCGGACTCATCAAAACATGCAGGACAGCGGTCCCTGAGGACCAAGGTTGGGGACCACTGCTCTAAACAATGGAATAAACTTATATAGGGGCTAAATTTTTTGACACTTGTGATGTATTTTCTTAATTTCTTTTTCAACCTTGATATTTTTAAGGACGGCATCTACATTGCTCTAGCTGTGTTTCCTGTTTGTCATTTTTTGTGATTATTCCTCTTTGTGCCATTTCTGTGATTGGCTTTAGGCCCTGCGTGTTTCAATGGAGGAGCAGCGACAGCGGCAGGAGGAAGAGGCCCGCAGAGCTGCTGCTGCTTCTGCTGCCGAGGCCGGCGTCTCCACACCCACTGCAGACGGTAGCTTCAAGATTTCTTGGATGTTTGCTAGAATTGACCCGATTGTTGTAAAATAGCAGGAAATGATGGATTTTCTTTGTCATTGTTTTGACAGAGTCTGAGGACGCCTTGTTAAAGATGTCAGTCTCTCAGCCTGAGAGTGGTGCTGCAGTGCTTCCTGATTTCAGCAGCATGACAGAAGAAGAACAGATAGCCTACGCCATGCAGATGTCTCTAGCTGGAGGAGGTGGATTTCATTCCTTATACAAGTTTATACTTCATTCTGCTCTTGGTATTTTGGATAATTGTTTTATTGTGAACAGAGTATGGCGAGATGGAAACGGGAGTGCCAATGGACGCTACAGAATCAGCCAAGGTCAGTCTTTCTCAGACTTTGTGCAGTTTGTTTTAGTAAAAGAGAAGTTGGAATATGAAAACAACTTAAGGCTCCAGCTAAATGTGTTTTCAGACAACAGCTTTATTAACGGAGGGATGCATTTTTGACTTGTGGCCTTCAGGGAATGACCCTGAAGGCCACAAGTTACCCAGTTCCAAGTCCTTGGAACTGGGTAAAGGTGTGCCAATGACTTCATAACTGCCATGGAAGCCACCATCTTAGAAAGACATTTAGCTGCTGAATATTCCTGTTTCTGCAGCTGATCTCTTTGGTTGCCTAGCAACAGCTTCTCATGTGTCGTGCGCAGTAGCAGTTTCATGTTTCCCCACAAAGCCTTGTAACTGCTTGTAAATAGAACGGTGTGGAGTAAAGAGAGAAACTGCTTAAGAGGTGATATTTCAGATATTTAAAATAATCAATTATGGATATTGACTTATATTAAACACTGATATCATGGTATGTTTTTCAGCCATATCATCTTCTGCTGGAAAATTTAGTTTGAGTATTTTTCAGATCTAAATAATTACGAAAAAATAATTGTATTTCCAGAATTTATTCCCTGTCCTATTATCTAAATTTGTACCTATTTATCATAGATTCATCTCCATCTCTAAGCCATTCATAAAGTCATCGTCTTGCTTTCTTCCTATTTGTGGCTTTTTGAAAGTCCATCTTTAAAACTAAACCTCTCTAATAATGCCTGCTATAATTTCAGAGTAAACCATTAAATTCATTCTTGTAAAATAATTTTCCTTCATGATCAATAAAGTATTTTTGAATAGACAACACTGTATATAGTATGTGGAATTTGAACCATCACAAATTAATTTTAAAATGTATTCTGTTCATAAGAAATTATTTTCTGAATATGACCCAAGAGGTAAACAAGGTTGTGATATCTGGAGGTAATATTTTAAATTCGGTCATTAAAAAAAAAAAAAACGCAGCTAAACTTTCTATTTTTTTATTTTATTTTTTTAAAGGAGGAGGATGACTATGATGTTATGCAAGATCCAGAGTTCCTTCAGAGCGTCTTGGAGAACCTGCCTGGAGTCGATCCCAACAACGAGGCCATCCGCAACGCAATGGGCTCCCTGGCCTCCCAGACTGGAAACAAGCAAGACTGCAAGAAAGATGAAGAGAAGAAGAAATGATTAGACCAAACAAAATGAAAAATGAACAGTTGCAGGATTTCTTTACATATGCGACTGCTGATGCACTCTGCATTACAGCACTCTGTCATTTAAAACTCTCCTTCAAAACACCTAATAATAAAAAAAAATCGGCATTAATTTGACAGCATAAATTTCCTTGAAATACAATTTGATGAAGTTACAAAATATTTGGATCATTTGTTACTTTGAACACTCTTCACTTTTTCCTTGTGATTAATAACCAATTCATTATTATTCATAGCTGTAGGCTTTACAGTTATGCTCCTGGCCTGTCTGTGTGTGTTTTGCAATAAAAGTCAGGTTTAAATGCCTCATATTTTCCCATTAATGCCTTCTAGGACTCGTTTATGGCATCAGTGGAAAAACTACAGACAAAAATGGATTAAATCACAGCAAATTATCAGAGTAGTTCTAAGAATGGGGCCTCGTAATTGAACAGTGTGTTTTTATAATCTGTATAATAAAAATAAACGTGTCGTTTGCAGCAGAATCCTTGCAATTTTCCCAACGCTGGCTTGATGGGATGCGTGTGGTCACGTGATGGGAAGCGCACAGTGGTGGAAATTGCGGCGCTTTTCCTTGATTCGAATCTTTTGGCTCCATGTTGACGGGCATCCCGTTCGGATTTTGAACTGCTCTGCATTACAATATTTAGGGAAAATTGTGAAAGTCACTATACTACATTTTCAAAGTAGGTTTAACTAATATTGTGTATTACAAAACTGCAATTTAATGAGTAGTAATAGTGGAAAACTTATTTAGAATTCTTTAATTGTTCATGTATTGTTTAAATCTGTTTATAGATCCCTTCAAAAAATTATATTTTACCGTTTTGTCAAAAGATAAACATTACCATTATAATTTGAGAAAAAGTTAGAATACATTACCCCCTAATAGCTAATCTTAGCCTTTCTGATCAAAGTAAACTCATGGTACTACTAGGAGAAAAGTTTTCTCTTCTCTTGTCAAGTTTGAGATGTGTGAGGAGTTCCTGCTTCATGTTTGAAGTCACCCCACTGCATCTTCATTTTCCATTCCCACAACTTTCCACTTCATAATTCATAACCAGCAATTGATGGACAGTCAGGCGTTTTGGCTGGTTAAGCCCCACCAGTTATGAATGGGGCTTGACTCAGTTGGACATTATTTAATGTTTTACTGAGAGACCTGACAGAGATCCTCCACCAATTCTGTATTTTAGAATATGTGGTTATTTTTCTTCAATGGAATTAAATTTTAAAAAAAGAGAAATCACCCAAACGTATATTTGTCTTACTTTTGAGCAGTGTTTCGATACCTTACAACAAAATAGGAGAAAAATAACCAAAAATTCTGTTTTGCATGAAGCGAGCATCTAATTTAAGCTTGAATTAAATAAGTGAGAACAGTATAGCATTTATTCTGACGGCTCCTATCGTTCATCAAAAAGTCTCGGCACACAGAGTCGGCTCCGTCACCAACAGCACACCGTCAGAAGCGCAGCATATTCTGCTGAAAACGAGCTAGGATAGTCGGGAATCGCACATCCAGGTAAACAATCCATAATACATCAAATATTAAAGAAAAATCCCCATCCCTGCCATCATTTCCTCCGTCATCGTCGACCCCTCGAACAGCGGACTCTGGCCGCTGTCAGACCTGCCGCCAGCAGACCGCTCCTGTTGCTTTTAACGGCAGTGGCTAGCTCGTTAGCTCGATGACCCCTCTCCGTCTTGGCTGGAGCTCAGCGGCCAGCAGCCACAGACGGAAGGGAACATCGTTAGCTTAAAATAACGGAGCCCGCTGCTACAGAAACGCTGTTTCAAAACGAACCGCCACAAATATGGTCACTGTTTTTAAACCCTAGCGTGGTAGTGAAAGCGTGATTAAATCGGCGTTACCCCATTCATAGTTTAAAAGAGCCGAGCCTGTCACCGGAGGAGGGTTTGGTTGCAGGAACGCCGCCGCTAGCACTCGCCTAGCCGGCTAGTCAGTGCTAGTGCAGGACACTGAAACACCCATCCAACCTGCTTCAGCTTCCTGGAGCTTGGCAGGTCATGTTTAGCAAATATGCGTGTATAAAATATCTAGCAAATAACCGACACGTTTAAAGGTATTATTATGTCTAAATATCACAGTACACATGTATTTAGCCTTTTGCAGCCAGACAGCTCAGGTTCATTGTCAATATCCCAGCTTTTGCTCCCAGATCTGTTTATTGTTACAGTTAGTTTATTCGGACGGGAGGATGGATATTTGTACCTTATTTAAATGTTGGTCATAATGGTGAATTTTTCGGCAGAAACACATAAAAAATGAAATTATATTGAACAGAGGGGATCAGATTTAAACCCCAATCACCTGTCAGATAGGAAACAGATGAAATGCATTGAAGTTTGTGCTTGTAAGGTGACAGAAAAAGTTAAAGGCGTGTGAATACTTTTTCGAGGCAACGAAAATTAAGCAATTACTGCAATATTATGGCAGTTTTGTTTTTTTGTTCCACAGTTGAATAGATTTGTATGACGTTTATTTGCAAGTATGAAAGTATTAAACAGTGGCTAAGCAGTTTTTTTTATTCTGTATTGGGGTCTCACAATATATCATCATTATATCTCACAAAGAACTGTTTGAATTGCAATATCTGTGTGTTATATTCCAAGCTTTGCATGCAGATGATATTTTGAGCATGTTTGATTTAGACTCAATGCAACAGTTGCCTGTATCGGACACAGATAAACGTCCCCAAGATGCTGAAAGACACAAACTGAATCAGAAACGTTGAAATGACAGATGTGTTTATCACTATTGATAATCTCACTGTGATATTTAACAATAATATAGTAACTTCTAACATCAAGCAGGCCTGTTCTTTATTTACTAAATGTTGCTGCTACCCTGCTGGTGAATACAATTTTGCAAAAAGTCTGCAACAAAGACGCAAGTTTGAGCTTTTATTTAATACTTCTAAAGCGTCATTTCAGCTCCATTCACTTAAATACAGAAACATGTCTTTTAAATTGAATAGATGAAAACTGAAATGTTGCCTGTTTTTCTGTCAGCTCATAGAGACGCAGCATGTTTTTTTGCTGCACTTTGATTTGAGGTTAGTCAAAACCAGTTAGAGGAAACAGGCTTATGCTTTGATGCACAGATGGAGAGATTTTTGTACTTCCTAATTTTCAGTTGATTTCAGAGCTATCAAACCTGCTGCTAATGATCAAATTAGAGCAAAGTTTACTGGAATCTGCTTTTATATATTGTAGGGCTGAAGCTATCGATTACTTTAGTAATCGAATATTCTGACGGTCAGTAGAGTAAAGGAAAAAAAAAAATCTTCACATTCTGCAGATTTTTATTTTAATTAAGATAATTTTATACAATATTAAAAAGGCAACAATGAATAATTCAAACATTTTATTAACCAAAATGCAATAATAGTATTTATTAGTGCACGATTGATCATTTATGGTAAAAGATGCATCTGCAGCTAAAAAAAAATACTTCTAACATTGACACGTGAAAAACTCAGGCCTTTGCTTGACTTAACATTAATAAAGTGTTGAGGTAATCTGTTTATTACTATTGAATAGGAGATTTAATTAATTTTTTTTGCTGAATTTGAACCAGGTGAAGCTAAATTTGCCACTTGGGGAGTTCTGGGTATAACATACTTACAGAAAAAAAGATTGTTTTATCTTAAATGCACAAACCTTTGGCTTAATTACTGCCCTGAGTAAATTTGTTGTTTCAGAAAATGGCCTTTTGTTTTGAATGTGTATGTTCTAACGATTATTTGATTACTAAATGAGTTAATGATTATTTCAGTAAGTAGTTAATCACAATTAATCGTTTAATTCCTACTATATTGTATTCCTTTTGAAAAAGATGTAATGAAGAAGGAAACTAAGCAGAAATTAAAATTGGCCAGTAAAAGCCTAATGACTGAATTTTCAGTTTTTCCAGATGAATACTTATGTTTCTGTATTTTCTAATGTTCCAGGAGTGGATCCCGGTATGGGGGACATGAAGACCCCAGATTTTGATGACCTATTGGCAGCGTTTGATATCCCTGACATAGATGCCAAAGAGGCCATACAGTCTGCGCCGGATGAGGCCGAGGGCCCCCACGGACCGGCCGGTGCGCCCCTGGGAAAGCAGGAAGGCGTGGTGGGCGTTGGGTCCTCTCTGAGGCCCCCCAGTCCCTCAGACCCCCAGGCGGACACCTCCATCGTGAGCGTGATTGTGAAGAACAAAGTCCGGCATGAAGCTGTAGACGGCGGGGACGGAGATGAAGAGCAGCACCCCATCGATGTGATCGCGGGGGCGGATGCCGGTCCCCGACTCGGCGCCTGCGCCGAATCCGAAGCGCTCAATCACAATGGTTTTGGAGCTTCCGGTGTTTCCATGCCTCTTTCCCTCAGCCAGAACCAGTCCAACGGAGGGCCGTGGTCTGTGAACACTCCCAAAGCGTCCGCAGAAGCGGCCGGCGCCAGTACAACCAAGCCTCACAAGCAGGGCGGGAACATTTTCAACAGACTCAAACCTCTGGTGGCGCAGGGGTCTGGAGATCCGGTGGGTCGGGCCAGGAAGATGCAGCTCCTCCAGCAGCAGCACCAGCAGCAGCAGGACACGGGCCAAGAGAGGGCGGATGCCATCAAAGCCTCGCTTCCTTCATCTTCCTCCGTGTCGGCCGGGTCGTCCTCTCCCGCCGGACTCACCTTGCCGTTCTTTCCGCCGTCCAAGCCTCTGCTTTCAGCTCCTCCTTCTGCACCTTCATCGCAGCCGCTGCTCTCGTCTCAGCCTTTCAACGGCGCCCCAAAAGGCGGAGCTGGCGGATTCCAGCACCAGGTTGAGGAGGACGATTCTGACCCAGATCTGGGGAGTCCTCTGGTGATTCAGGAGAACCCCGACTCGCCGACTAGCGCGCTGATGAGCAGGCGATACAAGTCTGATTCTGTTTTGTCGCAGCCCGTGTCCTCTGCCGCGTCCCAACCAAAACCTGGGGACACTCCTTCTGCGTCCGCTCCACAGTCCAGCTCAGTGGAGGCTCCACAGGTGGAGGAGAGACATCCAGAACATGTAATAGAGGAGAGAGATTCACCTGAGAGCCCCGAGCCGGAGATGCCAAATTCAGCCGCTCAGGTCCCTGCAAAGCGGTGCTCCAGCCCCGCCGTGGCGTCCACTCCACCTCCCCCTGAGCTGCGGGTGCCTAAAGAGGAGGAGGAAGAGATGGAGGTGGGAAACGGCATCGATAAGGTCGCGGATGGCAAAGCGGACAAGGGAGAAAATATGGAGGTGGATGATGGAAAGGCTAAACCATCTTCCACTGATGGAGGAGAAACAGGAAGTGCTGCTCCTGCTCCTCCCGGAGCTCCATCGCGGCCCCTCAAAGTCAGGATAAAAACCATTAAAACCTCCACAGGTGGGATTACCAGGACTGTGACAAGGGTGGCGTCTAAAGGCGGTGGAAAAGGCTTGGACCCTAAAGGTCAAACAGGGGAACTCAGGCTTTTATCAAACAAAACGCAAAAGACGGACGTTTCCCCTGGCCTCATGACGACATCTTCCCAAAAAGTAAGCGCTCTGAACGCTCTGCCTGTTTCTACACTCGCAGCCAGCAGCGTCATGCTCGCCGCCGCCACAAAGGTTCAAAACAAGATGGCTTCTTCGGACAAGGCGAAGGTTTCGGCCACAGCTGTCAGCATCACCAAGTCCGCCGCCCTGCCGGCGACGCCCGCGGTGGCTTCCTCCCCCAAGTTCTCTGTCGCTGCAAGTGGAATAAGCGTTCGCACGGCCGCCAACAAAACAGCCAATGGAGGCAGTGGCACCATCTCGGGCAACGCCGTCCAGGCAAACAAGCCCGCCTCAATAGTCAACAGCACTGGCGCCGTCATCTCCCGTAGCCAGTCGAGTCTGGTGGAGGCTTTCAACAAAATCCTGAACAGCAAAAACCTCCTGCCAAGCTACAAGCCCGACCTCTCGGCCCCTCCGCCGCCCGAGTGGGGGCTCCCCGTGCCCGCCACGGGTTACCGCTGCCTAGAGTGCGGAGACGCATTCGCTCTGGAGCGCAGCCTGGCACGGCACTATGACCGGCGGTCGCTACGCATAGAGGTCACCTGCAACCACTGTGCCAAGAGGCTGGCCTTCTTCAACAAGTGCAGCCTGCTGCTGCACGCCAGGGAGCACAAGGAGCGTGGCCTGGTGATGCAATGCTCGCATCTGGTCATGAGGCCCGTCACTGTGGAGCAGATGATTGGCCAGCAGGATATAACACCGATTGGTGGTAAGTTGAGGTGCAGAAGCACTCACACTGCATTACAGCTACAAATGTTGATAAAACCTCTCTTAAATGCATTTAATTTTTTGCATTTAATGGAGGTTAAATGCAAGACTTTTTACTTTTAATGTAAAAAGTGTACAATTAATTGACTTACGATCAATTGTCAATTAATGGTATCAGATTAAATTAAGAGGTGGGTGGAGTTCCCAAAAAATTTACTTAAGAGTATCACTACTTCAGCTTATTTTTAGTCAAGTAAAAGGGAAAATTAGGTTCCAAAGAAATTACACAAGACTTAAAAAGTAATTTTAAGTCTAGTCTAGTACTGAGTAGACATCGATCATTTAATATTTAAAACTTACATTATTACATGGACTGCTTCAACATATTTTTGCTGAAGTAAAAGTATATGGTAAAAAGTCTACTGAAGTATTGAGTAACTGATCAAATGATCAAACATTTAATATTTAAGAATTACATAATCAGACTCACCAAAATTTAAAGTTAAGTAGAATTTTTGGTATTTCAAGCACCAAACTGACAATAATTAGTAAAAGTAACAAAAAAAAAAAAACAAATCAGTCAAGGAGAATGTTTGAAATCAAATTCTTTCAGTAAAAAACTTATAAAACTTGCATTTCTTTGCCTTTTTCTGGTGAATTTGTGGTTAAAACATGTTTGTTTTTCAATCAGTGGGTAGAGAATCACATTTTACTCAAGTAAGAATAGCGATACTTCAAAATAAAGTTACTCAAATAAAAGTAAAAAAAAGTGTTGCATAGTAAAAATACTCCTAAGAGTAATTTTTTTTCTAAAAGTTACTCAAGTAAATGTAGCTAGTTACTACTTGCTACTTCCACTCGATTAGCTAATAACATCCGCTAGCTATATCGGTTTATTGTTGTTGCAGTTTGGCCGCCATCCAGCAGAGGGCGCTGCTGGTCAACCTTAAGCTGAGCCGTTGATTCAGAATCAAAGATAGCAGCCATACTAGAACAGGAAAGAGATACGGTCCAAACAGAGCCCGGAGTGGGAAGCAAAATGCACTTAATGTGGTTCTTTTTTTAAATTTAAACACTCGACAAATTCCTTAAGTTCACACGGAGAAGCGTCAACTTTTCAACCAAAAATTACTGATGTGCTACGAAGGCGAGGACATATGTAACAAGCTCAAAAACAGTTGATTTTGATAACTTTCGCTTCTCGGAGCGAAGTTTTAACATTCCTTCAAGAGCAGACAGTGCTTCTGTATTGATATCTATGTTTATAGGGAATTAAATGTTTGGAATATTTTATTCATTTAATCTTTTATTCTACTATTCAGCAACAAAAAAAATCCTGTTATATTTTATAGATATGTCTAAGTTTCATAATGTGAGAAAACCACAATTTTCTGTTTATCCAGTCAGCATTTAATACAGATTACTGATTTTAAGAAAATGGCCATTTATCAGTCAGTCAGCTCAGTTGGATAAAATCAATCAACTTTAGATTGATTAATTTGCATCCAGGTTTGGAACTTGACACAGCTTGTAATGGTTGTGAATCACAACTATGCATGCATCTTTTTTCTTTTTATCCATCTTCGCTGACCTCCACTTGTTTGTCCTCGGTGTCCACCGTCTGGCCGTCCAGGCCTGCTCACTTCTTCGTCATCTCCTCCAGTCTCCTCTCCCTCTGCCACATCAGGGGGTGCCGCTGTCCCCGCCGGCTCCAGTCCCATGAAGGATGCCTCGTCTCCAGCGGCAGCAGGTCCGACTCGACCCGTCCGCCGTGCTCCTCAGGGGCCGCAGGCCTTGATGCCGCTCCCCTGCAAGAAGGCCGAGGGGCTGCAGTACAACAACTTCAAGTGTCCAGAGTGCCAAACGCAATTCTCCAGCAAGGCGGAGCTGGTCACTCATTTCCAGCAGATCAGAGGTGCTCCCAGCTCGGTGAGGATCAAACCCGTATCCTGCTGAGGTTTGTTCATATAAAACATCAACGGACACTGAATGTTTTCCCAAAATGTTTGTTTTTACAGACCTGCAGCCAGTGCTCGCCTCCCATGATGCTTCCCAACTCATGTGCCGTGTCCGCCCACCAGAGGATCCACAAACACAAAGCGCCGCACGTTTGTCCCGAGTGCGGTGGGACGGCGCGGCAGGCCAGCTTCCAGACCCACCTGGAGGAGGCGTGTCTGCACTTCGCCAGGCGCATCGGCTACAGGTGGGCAGACAAGATGAAACCTCAGCTTTAATAACAGCAAGAGGGAAAAATATGAAGAATAACGTAGGACTATAGCGATTAATTGATTACATAAATAATTCTCAACTAATTTAGTAATCAATTAATCGCTATTGAGTAAGCAGACTCTATAAAAGGTCAATTTCTAAATGAACGACACACTTGTTATACACACTTATTGTACAGTTTATATATAAACTGTATTTTTTTCATCTGTACTTATATTTTACCTAAAACTCCTCAAGTGGGATAATTTTAACTTCACTTGGTTCAAATTCTGTAAAAAAAAAAAATCTACTAAGCAGCCTTTGCATCCAATTATTAATAAGTTAATCCAAAAAAGTATTCTGATGTCAATCAGTTATTCAAATAACAAATTGGCACAGTTGGTAGATTTCTCATTTAACCAGTTAACACTTTATACAATATTTGAAATACAAATAAATAAATGATTCAGTTCTGTTTTTAAATACAAAAATAAATGTTTTATTGCCTTAAATGCTGCATTCCTGTAGTGAAAGCTTGATCATTTGTAGCAAAAGGATGCATCCGAAACTAAAAATAATGCTAGTAATATCAACATGTGAAAAGCTCAGGCATTTCTTCTTGACTTAACATCAATACAGTGTAGAGCTGATCTGTTAGCTACTGTTTTTATTGATAACTGAATAGCAAACGTTGGTTAAGAGACTTACTTTACAGAATTTGAACCAGATGAAGCTAAAACTATGCAATTTGAGGAGTTCTGGGTAGAATATATTTACACACAAGATGGTTTTTCATCTTAAATGTAAAATGTATGTATATTTTGTACATTTTTGGCTTAATTTTTGCTTTCAAGGTGATGTTTTCTCAGTTTTAAATTTTGTATACTCCATTTAATGATTATTCGATTCCTAAATTAGTTAACGATTATTTCAACAATCGCTTAATTGTGATTAATTGTTGCTAATCGTGATTAATTACTAATTGTGATTAATCACGATTTATAGTGATTAATTGTTGCTAATTGAGATTAATTGTTGCTAATTGTGATTAATTGTTACTAATTGTGATTGATCATGACTAATCGTGATTAATTGTTACTAATGGTGATTAATTGTTACTAATTGTGATTAATCACGATTAATTGTGATTAATTGTTACTAATTGTGATTTCATTGTTACTAATTGTGATTAATCGTGATTAATGCCGTCAGTAGATTCACCCAATGCGGCAGGTGCAACAGGTGTAGTCAAGATGGTGTCTTTCTGCTCTTCCAGGTGCTCAAGCTGCCAGGTTGTGTTTGGAGGCCTGAACTCCATCAAGTCCCACATTCAGACAGCTCACTGCGAGGTCTTCCACAAGTGCCCCAGCTGCCCCATGGCCTTCAAGTCCTCCCCCAGCGCCCAGAACCACATCAGCACCCAGCACCCAACACTAACTGGAGGACAGGCCAAGTACGTCCCTCTCTTCCTCCCATCCAAAGGTCTTCTTTATTTGAATTTAAGAGGACCAAATGGTTTTCCTCTCTCTTTACAGGATGATCTACAAGTGTGTGATGTGTGATACGGTTTTTACCCAGAAGCCCCTGCTGTACATGCACTTTGACACTCATTTAGCCAAGCAGAAAGTTCATGTGTTCAAGTGTCCCGACTGCACCAAGCTCTACGCCCAGAAGGGGTCCATGATGGAGCACATCAAGGTGTGTGTTTGGACCAGAACGTTTTCTGTCGCCGCCTTCATGTGTTGCCCGTCCATTGCTCTCTACAATGAATGTGGTGTCAGAGAAGGCGAACAGTAAACCTTGGGTCGGCCTTAGCAGGGTTCCTTCCTGGTGACCCTGTCCTAAGTTCTACATCAAGAACATCACTGCAATGTTTGTTCAGCTTCAGTTCATTACCAGGGTTCTGCAGAACCCGATGACTGGCTGAGGAGTCCATTCAGCCATTTGGTTCAGGCTGCTGGAGCAGGGCTACAACTAGAATGTAAAGGGCCAGAGGCCCAGGTCCCACAAGGAAAGAAGTGTGTCTGTGTGTAAAGAGTTAGATTAGAGCGCTGCTGTAGATGTCTATTCGTTCAAATCTGTCCATTAGTCTGTCCATCCATCTAGACATCCGTCCATTCATCCATCCATTAGTTTGCCCATCCATCCTTCCTTCCTTTCCTTCTTTCAATCCATCCATCTCCCTCCCTCTTTCCCTCCCTTCTGTCCATCCATCCATCCATCTATCGATTCATCCATCTGTTCTTCTATCCTTTCTTTTTTTTCCAGGTTCTGTATTGTGAATCCTGTCTGCTGTAGAAGTATCCGCCATTACAGAGTCAACTCTTCTCTAATGACGCATTAAAGTTCTGGTCTGTAAAGTTTTCCTGTCGTTCTGCTCAGACGGCTCACAGAGGCCCATCAGCCAAACCCGAGTCTCAGCCCGACGCCTCCAACTCCTCCTCAGCTCCCACAAACTCCTCCAGTCCTTCCGGCCTCAAGTCGAAATCCTCTGCGAAGCCCGACACCTCGGACGGCGAGGACTGGGGGCGGGAACAGGAGGAGGAAGACGAGGAGGAGGATGACGACGACGATGAAGGGGATGAGGACTACGAAGCCCCGGGAGGCCAGTCTTCTGGCAGCGCGGGGGTCGGCGGTCATTCCAGCGCCGTGAGCGAGTGGACCTGCCCTCAGTGTCAAACCACCTTCACCGACAACGAAGACTACCTGAGTCACGTGAAGATGGAGCACGGCAAGGTGCCGTTCCAGAAGCTCAAACAAATGGGACCAGCTGAAGAACAACGTTGTTTATTTTATTTCTCTGTTTCTGCTCCACAGTTTCCCTGTCGTATCTGCGGCGGGACGTTCAGCACGTCTTCCAGCCTGCGGCGTCACGAACGAGTCATTCATGAAGGCAACAAAAGGATCTTCCATTGCCAGTGAGTCACTTTCATTATTGACGAAAAACATTTCAGAGTAACCCAGTAAAACATAAATTAACAATCAATGCATCTCAATGAATTAGATTAACTTGAAAAGTTAATTTAATGCATCATTTTAATTCAAAAAGTGAAACTCGGAGTTATAATTTAAGCTTCAGATTTTATTAAATAGACTTTGCTTCGTAATTGTGTACCTTTTTCTACCAGTTCTTCCTTCCACTGAACTTTTGTTCAGCGCTCTTTAACAGATGGCTTGACATGTATTAATCGAGGTGTAATAAATCTATTTGATCACTTTTTGAGTTGAATTACTGAATTATCTTTCTAAGCATCTTCTAATTTACCTTTAGATTGTCTTTTTGTAGACACACAGTTCTCGTCTTAAATTGTCACCCTCAATTTGTAATACATTTCTTAAACTCTAAATTAGAGTTCAATTGTTTGATATTCAGGTGACATATTCTGGCCCCTAGAGGGCACTAAGAGTGCTTTCTACCTGTGTGTGACATTTTAATAAAATTTTACATCTGCTCTTATGTGTTTATCAGGTTTTGCACAGAAGGCAAAAGAACATTTGGCAGCCGGTTCTTGCTGGATAAACATATCCGACTCCATCACAGAACAACAGACGGACAAGTGAGTAAAAAAATGTATTTAAAAATGTAATTTAAGGTTCAGGTCAGAGTTCTGCAGCGTTGGCCATGTCTGGGTTTTCTGTTGCATATTACATTAATTCAAAATGCTTCTTCAGCTCCACAGGTGACTTGTGGCAAGAAATCAATTAATTTAAATGGACTCGATTTCTGGTAAAAGCGGTCTCTGTAGAATGTCAATATATATATATTTAGTTTAAAATAAACATTAAGATAAAAAGAATCCCATTGTCTGTAGATAAGTTCTACACAGAGCTCCTTGAGTGGTCTAGTTTTAGCTTCACCTGGTTCAAATTCTGTAAGAAAATGAAATGATCAAGCATCCTTTGCATCCAATTATTAATCAGTTAATCCAAAAAATTATTTTGATGCTAAAAAATTATTGGCACATATTGGTGCAGATTTTTTATTTAACCACTTAAGCCTTTGTTGTGGAATATTTGTTATAAATTAGTAGAAGCAAATTAAAAATTATTCAGTTCTTAAGAAAATAAGCATCATGCAGAAACATAAGGAGTTGAATTGGTGAAACAAATCTTTAAAAAACAAAACTTAGTTTAAATTGATTTGCTTCCCAAATCAATTTAATCTCGGATAGATAAATGTGTCTATCTGAGCCCTCATGTTGTTGTTTTGAGCACCAAGTTCTTGCTTTGTTTGCGCTCAGGGTCCTCCTCTGACCAGGAAGCGAGCTGCTACAGGAGGTGACGGACCGGGCAGCTCCTCGGAGCTCGACGGCGAGGTCGGACCTCCTGCAGGCCGGGCAGCGGACGAGGAGGAGAGCGCCACAGAGGACGGCGGCGGCGTTGGCCCTGCAAAGAGAACCAGGGCATCGGTGGCGTCCACGTCGTCAGCGCCTGGCGAGCTGGAGGACGAGGACAGCATCTTCCGCTGCGTCCCCTGCGGCTTCTCCACGGAGGACGGTGCCGAGTTCCAGCGCCACATCCCGCAGCACCGCGGCGACACCGCCGCCTTCCAGTGCCTGCAGTGTGGCGTCTGCTTCGCATCGGCCGGCTCCCTCAGCAGGCACCGCTTCATCACCCACCGGGTGCGAGACACGCAGAGCGACACGGAACGCGGCGCCCCGCGCGCCCCCAGCTCGCCCAGCGCCTCCCCCGGCGCCGCCTCACCGCTGGCACACCTGGAGGACGGCGACGGAAACCTGGGCTGCAAGGTGTGCGGGCGGCGCTTCGACAAGGCGACGGACCTCAACACGCACTTCAGGACCCACGGCATGGCCTTCCTCACCGCACACAAGACAGACAAGCCCCAGTAGGGGGCGCAGCGCGGAGACGGAGGCGGCTGCAGAACATGAATGTTGATGAAACACTTTTTTTTAGCTCACCCAGAAACATTTTACTCTCTACGGCGCCTCCTCTGTGCGACTGTAGCTGCATGTTTGATCTTGTTACACCTGTGCTAGTCTCGTGAGAAGCTCTTCCTGGGTCAAAAGCCTTTGTATCGGACCCGAGTGAAGCTGGAACTCCACCTTTATTAAGTTGAATGAAATTGGTGTCAAAAGTTTGTGCTGCTAAGATTTTTAAGATAACATTTCCAGAGGTCATCAAAGGTCAACCTGCCCCCCCATATTTGCAAAATATGGTGTCAATCAACTGTGCTACATTTGTGTAGCAAAGAATTTCATTTGTGCCATTATAATAAAAAATTTTTTTTAAAGTTTCTCGAGATCAAAGGTCAATCAGCTCCCCCAACATTTACATAATCAAACAAAATGTGGTGTTAAATGATGTTATCAGAGGTCACCTAATTCCCCCACATTTTGTTTTTGCCATTATAATTTTTAAGGTTCAAAACAAAAAGTTGCCAGAGGTCAAAAAGGTCAACCCACCCCAATAGTTACAAAAAAAAAAAAAAAATCTGGTATCAATCAATTGTGCCGTTTGTGCAGAAAAATATTCCGTCATCATTTCAAATATATTGTTTCCAGAGGTCAAAGGTCAACCAGCTCCCCCAACATTTACAAAATAAAACAAAATATGACATCAAATTTTGCTGCGGTTGTGCAGCAATAATTTTTGTTACAATTTTTAAAAATAAAAGAAAGTAGTTTCCAGAGGTCAAAGGTCAACCTGACCCACACTCTCCCACATTAAAGAAAAACCGGTAAAAACAGTTGATTGACACTTACTTTGCTTGATTGGATTTAAATGTGGAGCAGCTGGTTGACCTTTGATGACCTTTGGAACAAGTTAATACCTCTGAAATAATAGCACCACAAGCGAAAACATTTTTGCTGCACAAACCACATTTTCGTTTAGTTTGACGAATGTGGGAGGCCAGCTTCACTCAGGTTTTGTTTTTATCAGCCACTTTTACCTGTTCTCCCATTTCTTCCGCTCTTCACCGAATGCATCCACGCATTTCGTCTGCACGCCACGCGGCCTGCCTCAAACTCCTCTCTCGTTCTTACGCCCGCCGGCGCACGAGAGATATCCGAAGCATGAAGAGGAGCGTCTGGAGAAACTGACACTGATGTTTTTTTGTTTTTTTTTATCTTTATGTTGCAATATTTATTTATACTAAATACGTCACTGCTGTTTGTATCTTAGAGAGTCATGAGATGAAGAGGTTGCAGGAAGTCTGTGATCCCGTTGGTGTGAATAATTTGTGATGTTGTTGATCGTTAAAGCTAGAAAAAGAAAGATCAGACTTCCTGTCAGTAGTATCGGTGTACGAGTTTTTGCCATGTAAATACATACAAGTACACTAAGAAAGCATTCTGGTTTTAGTAACTTACTATGATAATGTGAATATGTGTAGTATTTGTACTTGTACTGTTCCACTCCCCCTCCTCAAACTGACTAAAGTTAAAAACCCTCCCAGAGTTAGTTACATGTTGAGAGAAGGTGTGTCGTCTTAACGTGTATGAAAACAAAAGGTTTCTATTTCAGGCGGTTCTTTTGTAACTACAGGATCAGTGCTTGCTGTACCCACTTTTCTTTTCTATGTTCAAGCCCTCACAGTGACATGATGGAGGTCTATGAGTGGACTTTGTATCTTTTTTATATGTCATATCATATTTATATAGCTCTATAGTGGCAATTTCATGTCATTTTATTTCCCATGCTTGTGGTCTGCTTGCTGAAATGCCATACACTTCTGTGCTGTTTGGAAATAAATGTGGAAAATATCTTAAAATGTGCAAAAGTTTCATTGAGGTCTTATTTAAAGTGGATTTTAAGCACAGGAATATTTTCTGCGCTCATTTTGTGCCAGCAAATACACATTTCCGGTTACATGGAAAATAAGAAACTTAATATACGGTTCTGCATTTTCTTTGGAAATCAGATCTGTGAATTACTTCACATCCAAGTTGAAAGAGCTCTTGCTCCAAGGTAGAAAACTAAATTTTTATGGTTCACAAGAATATATCTCGATTAGTTCATATCTTTCTTGGCTGACCAGAGCTGCGCTGCGTCAGTCAGTAATAAATCTGAACGAACAAAGACCATGTGGGGTTCCTCAAGGCTCAATTCTTGGCCCACTTTCTCCATTATCTCAACGCTCAAATTAGAAAGTAATATCAGACTTCCTGAACTACTTCAGACATGCTCAACACTGTCTGTGTTCAAATCCCACTGGTTTCCCAGACCCCATCTAGAATGTGACATAGATATCATATCCTTATTCTGATTCAGTTTTTGGATTTCATTAAAGTTTAGAACTAAACTGTTTCTGACCAGACTCTTAGGTTACTCAGAAATGACAAATTAGGTTTATGATCATCATTAAATAGCTGTAAAGGTTCTTCCAAGGTATTCTAATGCTGATAGCTTGTTTGCCTGATAACAGACTTCCTCAATCCGATCCTTCAGTAGGTCAGCTTTTGTCTTTGGTAAAGCACAATTTGACAGCTATGCAGCCTTTCCACCGCTTGGTTCCACTCCCTCCAGCTCCAGAGACTTTCCCTCTGTGGTTTCTTGACATGAAGGCTGATCCTCTGGAGAGAGGGATGCATGGTGGACTTCAACCAGCAGCTCATAGATCAGAGTTCCTACCAAACCGCCGATGCAGGGAGCGACTAACGGAACCCACCACCAACCACGTCCAGCCCTGTAACACAAATATTAGGGTTAACTTAATGAGGGTTAACATTTGGGAGGACGTTTTGGAAATAATGGGGAAAAAAAATACTAACTTGAAAACATCATCTCCCCAGCCAGCAATGTAAGTGAAGAAGCGAGGGCCAAAATCTCTGGCCGGGTTCAGGGCGTATCCGCTGTTTGAGCCCATGGAGACGCCGATAACCAGGATCAAGGCTCCGGCCAGGAGGGGCTGAAGATGATCAGGTATGGAGGTGTTCCTCTGGTCCCCTATAGCCAGGATACACAGCAGCAGAGCAGCGGTGCCGATCACCTGCGTGACATCCAGTGGGTTAAACTTAAATCATGTTTTCATGCGTTTACCCAATGTGGGTTTTACAAGACGGGTCGGTTCAAGGATATTTGTCCATTATATTTTTATTAGATTACAATTAGTTATAATTGTAATTGTAATCTAATACAATCTAATACAATCTAATTACAATTATAACTAATTGTAATTAGATTACAATTAGTTATAATTGTAATCTAATACAATTATTACAATTATTGTATTATTGTAACAATATTGTAACAATGTATTATTGTAATAATTATTGATCAGGTATGGAGGTGTTCCTCTGGTCCCCTATACACAGCAGCAGAGCAGCTGTGTATTGTAATTATTGTACAATAATTACAATAATTGTAATTATTGAAATAATTACGATAATTATTACAATAATTATTGTAAAAATTGTAAAAAAAAAATAATAATAATAATCTTATTATATATATATTATTATTATTAGCAGACTAATAATAACGTATGCTTAAACCTTCTTTCGGTGTTGTAATTCGCCCGCCATCCAGCAGTGGGCGCCGCCGGTCAGACTTTAAGCGGAGCCGTTGATACAGAAACAAACATGGCGGCTTTTCCAGAAAAAGAAACGGAGTCTGGTATTGAATATAAAATGTACTTCATGCCTCTCTTTTTAAATATTAACACCCCATACGGTCGTTATCACTTTAATAATGCTAATTTAACCGAGTTATGTGAAAAATAGCATTATCTTAACCAAAAAGTACTGATGTGGTACAAAGGTGAGGATATGACGACAGAAAAGCGGAGGGCAGCCATTATTTGCATTGAATTTTCACAACACTCTTAATAAGCCAGTAATATGCTTTTACATCTGATTTTATTATTAGTTTGGAATCTATGTGATGTTTATTTTACATCATTTTCAATCCTACAAAAAAAATATGTTCTTCCTTTTTTTTTTGCAATATTTTATGTTCATCTTTACTTTGAATCCAAAAAACAGTAATAAAATGGTGGTTCTTCAAAAATTACAACAAATTTCCTAGAGTAAATATGACATTTGAGGCTGTAAACTTGTTTTATTATTTGTAATTTTTTAAATAGTGCTAAATGGCTCTTTAGGTTATAATGCTTACTCTATTTGTTGGAGGTGTGGACTTTATTGAAGTTTAAAATTTTACTTAGTGTTATCTAAAAGGTTGCAGATCTCTAACCTACCCTATGCCACCCTGGATGGATTTTATCTGTTCTTTCCTAAGTTGTAAAATACTAAATCCTTTAACTACAGGGCGGGACATCAATTTCCATACATAGAAAAAATAAACATTTAATATTGGACAACTGCTTTTATTTATATAATGTTGTCTTCATCGGTGGCCCTACGTCTTGGACCACTTCATGGCTGATCTGCAACATTTCCAGTTTTCTGAAATGCAAATAAGTTTTCCCAGTGTCGTGTGTGAAGCTCATTCCATGTTTTCTATTAAAGTTTCGTGCAGCCATGCAACTGCTTCCCGATCCAGCTATCAGCATAATTTCAATTCTTTGCTCTTTTGTCAAATGCATCTTCTCGGGTATCAGGAATATTACAAAAATATACATTTTACATTTTCCTATGTATGGACCCTCATGGCCCACCCTGTGTTTTAGCTTAAGTAAGGGAACGTTACAGGTCATTGCTTTGGCAGTTCTTGGCTGTGTTGCTGCAGTTAAATGTGAATTTCTCATTTTCTTCCAGATAAAACAGAAACTATACCTGACCTGGTCCAAGAAGCCTCCCCACAAACTGAGGTATTCAGCTGGATAAGTGCTGAATATTCCTGCTGTGGCTGTCTGACCCGTCACCGTCAGCTGACCCCCGCTGTAACTCTGGATGGCGTCTGCGAACATTTTATTCAGACTCAGTCTTTATACATAGCTGTGAGCAGCATGGACTTAAAATGTGTAAGGTTTTTATAGGGTTGGATGAAAAAATTTCAACTTTGTATTTTATATACCAAATTCGATCTCCAACTTTAATAACATTTTTCTCACTTTTTAAAAAAGAAATTAGAAGTGGCAGAAAATATTTTCAAAAACTGGCTTTTATTTCAATCATCTCTAATGTGAATTGACCTGAAATCAAATTTCAAATAATTAGAAGCTGTAAAACACAGCAGTGTCAAACAAGATGGTAATTCTTGGCCGCGTTGACGTCACACATAGAAACCAAAGAAGTTAATTGTTGGAAAAAAAGAAAATCCAGATTTTTGTAAAACTAAAGGTTCAAAACCAAAACAACTGATTAATTGATTTACCACCAGCCTTAAACAACACTGGTCTTCATTTGAAGTATTCAGCCAGGAAATAAATGTTAATGATGTGAAGATTTATTTAAAATGATTTCCATGAATGAATGTAGAAACTCAGAGCAGCAGGATCTGCTTTTAATAATAACTGAAAGTTTATGAATTATTTTCGTAAAGTCCATAATAGTATGGAGGACTAATAGTGCCTGTACATTGTGCGCCCAACACAGGGATTTAATGTTTTGCCTGTGGACTCACCGTAGTACTGCAGACCAACTGTGGCTGCACCCAGAAAGGCTCCAAGCACTTGGAAGAAGGTATATAAAGGAAGTTTCATCCATGGATGTCTGCCCAAAACGCACAAACTCAGCGTAACTGCAGGATTCAGGTGAGCCCCTTCGAAAATAAACAAATAATCTGATTTACTAAAGCACATTCTGCATCTGTCAGACCAAACAGGTTTCAGCTAATTCAATGTCAAGAGTGTTTAAAAGTTCAAATAAATGGTGTTTAAATGTATATTCTTTATCATATAAATCCTGTAGGCAGGAAAACTTCAGTATTCATATTGTAGTTACTTTTACTAGTTACTCATTTACTTGAGTAACTTTTTGGAAAAAATCTAAGAGTACTTTTTACTCTTAAATTAAAGTATCACTACTTTTACTTATGTTTCTGGATCACTGTGAGTAACTTCACTGAATGAGGAACAAAAATGTTTTACAGACTCCTGCAGCTTTTGTTAAAGTTTCATATTGAAAGAAATGGATTTGGAAAAATGTTTCTATTTGGTAATTATGTTGTTTGTATAAATTAGTTTCATTTTGACCTATGAAATAGCTAAATTTCCACATAGCTTCATGTTTTGTTCTGTCTGATGATGTAATTAAATTACTGATGTTCTGATCTGTTACTCAGTGCAAGAGTAAACTTTATACCAAATACTTTTTTACGACTAGTTTTCACTTTTACTTGCGTATAAATATGTTGAAGTAGTGCTACTCCTACTTGAGTAAATGTTTTGGGTACTCTGCCCTCCTCTGCATCTTCTATTATTTGTGCATTCTTCCAGTCAAATAAATTGAATTAAAGTAAACTATTATCTCAAAGAATCTTACCTGAAACTCCGCGGGACACAAAGACCCCGAATGTCACCCCCAAAGCAAAGCCGAGGTTGATCGAGAGATACTGGCCATTTTTTTCTTGAGACGTCGTCACCTGTGCAACGGTGCCACATCCAAACAACTGCAAACACACAGAGACTTTTCTCAGAGTCAAAAATGTCCATGAATGAGCTGTGCAGAGTAGAAACGAGTTTCTATTTTAAGCAGATGGGTAAAAACATTAAGATCGGTTTTTATGGACTTCACTTCTGATTAACCTGCTTTATGGTCTGTGCTGTAAATGTTCATTGCTCTGGAAGGAGAGACACTAATTAGGTGTAAAACAACACTAACATTAACACACCTCGTCTCTCAAACTGTCCCTGCTTTTGTTTGTTTCTAAAAAAGACAAAAAAAAAAAAAAAGGGGGCAAAGTTAAACTTTTCTGCAACACGAAGCAGTTTAGTGTTTCATTCATGAGTTTTACTCACAATCAGGATGTAAACTCCAAGGAATTCGGCCAGGCATTCCCTGACCAGAGGGTTTCTGATCCGGCACCTCTTCAGCAGCCTCTCCATCCTGCAGATGCCCTCTGACCCCAGGTGAGCTCTCTGAGACGTGGCGGTCAGGTGTGTGTGATCTGCACAGCTCTGCTCCTTCTGCCTCACTGAGCACAGTTTGCCCTCTGATGCTGGACTTCAAGGCTTACGTCACTGGGTTTATCGCAAGGCTGAGTTTTTTTTTCTGCAGAGGAGAGAAGATTATTTTATATGACATCCTGAGAGCAGGAAGGATTTACTGGATCTCTGAGCTAAAGCTGATAGAAATTAGTTGATTTCAGCTCCTTTCTGATTGGTTATTTCCACACTGATTCAATTTCTTCCCCTTTTTATGAAAAAAAGCATTAAACTGTTGGTATTACTGTTAAAATATTTTATAATGTGTTGGACATTCATTGTTTGAAATACTGCAAATACATTGAGGTCAAAAATATTTATTCATTTAGCTTTGGGATTTTTAACCTTCCCGTATACAGGAAAGAAAACAAAAAAAGTAGATATCTGTCTTTAGACATAGCTAATACAGAAATAGATGCAATTCCACCTAAATACATTAAGTTAAAAATATTAATAAATTTATTTTTGCTTGGTAATTTTTAACCATAAAAATAAAATAAAAAATTAATTTAAAGACTGAAAAATTGTTTTAACTTACAATAATAGTTCCACATCTGAATCTCTCTAATTGAAGTGCAATTATTTTTAATCTTCATCCTGACCTTCAGTTTTTTTAATAAATGATTCTCTAGTGATTTAATTTCAAACCACTTTTGTATTCCTGTTTGAAGGAGTTTATTATAAGGTTTGTACATACCGGTAATTAATTTTTTCAGATCATTTCTTGCCAAAAAACACAAACTGACTGATGGTATACATTTATTTAAAATGTTTTATTTTATTAAAATGTCAACTGTTTAGAATGAGTCAAATATACCCAACTTCACTTTTTGGCTTACTCTACAAAAAATATTTTTTTTTGTCCCACTTTCCCAGATTTGAAAGTTTAAGAACAAAGAATAAAGTTCAACACAGTAAAAAATATTTGTTATTGGAAAAACCGTCTCCAAACTTCTAGATGTTTAAATATCAAACGATTAAAATACAAACTGAAGTTTAAATTCTTCCTTAAGATTTTGTATTTCAAATGTTTTTGACTGCATCATTTTATGAAAGAAGAGGAAGAGTTTAATGCTGGTGAAATAAAAACACAAATAACATCAAAGTCGTGTAAATATATTAAGTCTTTATTTGATTCTTTTTCACATTTCTTCCATTCACTCTGCCTTTTTAACAAAAATAAAACATTTAACTGGACTGTTTGCTCTTGATGCGACTAGTTTTAATTTCCTGTTTAAACCAAAGACTTTGTGTCAAACACATGTTTTCCTAAACAGGACGATACTTTAGTTTATTTTCTTATTTAAATCCTTCGAAGAACCGAGAGAATAACGAGTCGTCATCCCGCAGATCTGAGAAACGATTCGAATCTCCTGGAAAAAACAAAACAGAAACTGCTGTTTATTTATTCATTTAGTTCAATAAACCCAAGCCTGGAGCGCAGCTGACCTGGGAGAACCGGTCCGGTCTGGCGGTCCGGTCCATCCAGCCTGTCCGGACCTCCTGAGCGGGTCACGGTGGTCTTCTGGTTGCCGCGTCCGTCTCTGACCGTTCGCCGCTCCTCTACAGTCTGACGCAGCGAGAGGAAAGCAGGAGAACATTTACTCCCATCCTCTGGTTTTATTCCATTTTTAAAACTTTATTTTATATTTTATGAAATATAAAACAGACGTATTTTATTTGGAAATAAAATTTTACTTGAACATAAAACATAAAGTCAACTTTTAAACAAGTATAAGAATTAATTTTAACAGTCTCGTGTCGTTTCATTCCATAAGCTTATTGTTATTTATTACAGCTGTAAAATTTAATTTTATGTTAATTTTTAAATGACTTTGTAACTCTTTTGTTTTTAGCTGATTTGTTGCTTTTTGAAGATTTTCAGCTGTCAGAGGATTTATTTAAATGATTTATTATTTCTGCAGGTCAGGTAGCAATCAGGCCTGTGGGATTGAGTTCAGCTTTCTAAAAACAAACGGTGTAATCCCAGTTAATTTATGATTTAACTGATGCTTTGTCACATAGAGCCAGGTCGGTTTGGATAGATTTTTTTTCCTCTAATGAATGAAATCATCATCTGAAAGCTGCTTTTTGTATTTACTTTTGTTAATCTTTGTCTAATATTAAAATGTGTTTGATGTTCTGAAACATTTATGACTCAGAAAAAACAAAAATAGATAAAATATGCGAGCAGAAACGCTTTTTTGCAGCAGATAATCCCAAATCCCATTCTTCTCTCCAAACTCAAATTTGCACAGTGGACGTTTAGGTGATTTTCAAGCAGAAATATAAAAGTTTACAATGAATTTCATGCAATTCTTCAAATTTGTGGAACTTCAAAGATGCAAGTTGTGAAAAACTTTGGAAGGAAAAGTTTTTTGAAAAAACACAAAAATAAATAAAGTCTGAAAATAGAAACATTTTTCCATATATATTCTGACCTGGACAATGCTCAATTTAATTTATTTGTTTCTAAAATTATGATGGAATCGTGAGAAAAGAACACTATATTAATAGAAAATGTGAATAAGTGCACACATTTTTTTTTAAAGTACATTTGATGGAAGAGCGTTTAGAAAGAGCTCACCCCGTCAGGTTTCACCACCTTGGTGACGACGACGGACTGGAAGAAAGACCGGCTCTGGGGTTCGCTCGGGTTCTGACCGACAGGCGGAGTCAGGATCTGATCCAAGCCGCCTGACGACACGGCAGAGTCCAGATCTGGATGGAAAAATTGGCAAAAAAATAATAAAACAAATTAAAAAAAGTTGCAATCCAAGTCAAAGACATCCCCTACCTCTGTCTTCTTTAGCCTCTTGACCTGGAGCTCTCTGTGGCGCCTCACCCCAGAAATCATTGAACTATTTGGAGACAGTAAGAAAATCTCAGAGACTTGGTTGAATGTGAGCTGAAAAAGCAGTGAAGTCTGTCATGTACCTTAGAGAAAGGGCTCCAGCCATCAAAAGGCGGCGACTCAAACGAAGGTCGGTGCTCCGGGTGCGGCCGGCGGACGTCGCCGTCGGGTGATTTGAGCATAAAGTCTCTGAGAGGATTCCCGCTGCTCTCTGATCTGCCCTGAGGTGGAGACGGAGGCAGTATTCTGGGAACGCCTGAAATATAAAACAGAGAAGAAAAAACACGTTTATTTGTATTTCTTAAAGGCTATCAGAGGTAATATGGTGGACAAGATGGAACTGCAGAGGACAGTGAGATGAGACGGGAATAAAACGCAGGATTTACCCAATAAAACTAGCTAAGCCTGGTGGCAGGGGAGTCATCCAGTGACTTTCCGTGTTTTCAGGTTAAAAATGTTTAAAGTTGAGAGGAAATTTGAAAATATCACTAGATAATTATGTGCTATTGGAAGACATTATCAGCAATACCTAAACAACAACTATAAAGTCTTAAAACAACTAAAATAAATAAAACAAGCAAAGCTTAGCCTGGTGGGGGTGAAAGTAAAACCTGGTGGCCCGCCAGGCTTACAATACACTGAGGGAAAACCTTGAAAACGTCTTAAAGCATCACTGACTCGATAAAACCACTTACATGATTTTGAAAAGATTAAATATTCTGCTTTCATTCTGTGTACACAAAACATTTAATAATAAATATTCCTCTGGGTCAAACCTTCTTGTGATGTAATCAGGGTAACTCAAACCCTAAACAACTAAGGCTGAATACATAGAAGTGGAGGAAGTTGCGAGAGATTTCAGCAAAGATTTGAGTGATTTATCTTACGTTTTGGAGAAAGAAACCAGATGGAGTGATGAAGAGGGAGCTGGATCTACTGAAGGACTGCAACTCTTATTTATCAAACCGTAGAGGTCAGGAAGCAACGATGACTCCAACACTTCTGTGATTTGGACATCTGTCGCCTCCAAATCACAGATCTATGAATATCATAGTTTTTCATATTTATTTCTGGTTTAATTAAAATAATCCAGTTACTTTAAAGCACCGATTCTCAATTCCAGTCCTCAGGCCCCCCTGTTCTGCATGTTTTAGATGTGCCTCCATACCAGAACAGCTGATTCAAATGACTGCATGACCATCAAGTACTGCAGAAGCCTGTTAGTCACCCAAAGATTCAATCCAGATGTGTGGCAGAAGGAAACACCTAAAACATGCAGGTGTTTAGGAAAAACATTGCTTTAAAGTGAAATGACTCAAGTTCTGCATATGAATATTCTAATCATCGTGTTCCTCCTATTTCCACATATTCAGTTTGATTTTTCTACTGATAACTGTACAGTATTTCTATGTTTAGAGGGATTATCAGTCAATGGCACCAAATTTGCTTGATTTTGTGAGTTTGTGGGGATTGCTGGCTGACCTTTGATTACCTCTGCCGACAGTTTTTAATATCTTTAAAATGACAACAGCGACACAAATTAAAATTTTTGCTGTACAAACTTTTCTGTAGGGAAAGAAGAATGAGAAAAGTCTGAAATAAAGCTGTGGAAAAAATTAAGAGAGCACTGCAAAATGATCAGTTTCTCTGACTTTACTCTTTATATTAATATGTTTGAGTGAAATGAACATTGTTCTTTTATTCTATGAACTACTGACATGTCTCTGAAATTCCAAGCAAAAATTTAGTATTTATTTGTAGAAAATGAGAAATGGTCAAAATAACAAAACAGATGTAGTGTTTCAGACCTCAGATAATGCAAAGAAAACAAATTTATATTTATTTAGAAACAACAATACTAATGTTTTAACTCAGGAAGAGTTCAGTGCAGTGGACTCTTAAGTTTTTCCAGAGCTTTATGTTTCAGACATTTCTCTTTGGGAGACTCTGAGGCAGAGCAGGAATCTGTCTGCTGAAGACGTTTCCCAGAAAGACCTCACAACCCAGAGCCCAGATAACAGACATGTTGGTTCTGTTTCCGTACCAACGTGTCTCGAATCTGGATGTCCCTCCCAACGGCCCAGCTGGGAGAAGATCTCCTCCATCTCCCTGAGGACGTGGCCGAACACGGCCGGCTCCTGGAACCTCATCCCGTCTGGACCCAAGCTGAAGCCAAACCTCCAGGCTCTGTCCAACGGGTCCTGCTGGTCCCTTCTGAATCCATCGTAGTAGAATCCTTCTTCCTCATCATCCTCATCGTCATCATCATGAGTCATTGCATCAAAGAAGGGGTCCCTAAAAAAGCAAAGAGATTAATGTTCCTGCAGCCGCTACTACAGAGCAACAAGTTCATGCTATTTGTTAGGTTGTTGGGGTGGAGATCAAACACTTTTTAATTTTAACTAAGTACCCACAAATAAATAGCAACCTAAAGTTCACTTACAAATATACCACTACAACAATTTACAAGAGCAACAAGTCCATAAATCAGACATGTTTGTTTATTATGACTTGACCTTCTCAGCTTATATTATTTATTTTGTTTCTATTAAAGGTTTTTACATTGCAACTGTCCTGCAGAGTGAGTGTTATTAAAAGAAAGCAATTAAAAAACTACTTGAGTGTTGATCTTTACATTATTTTCCTTTTGAATGGACTTTGCCTCTCCAAGCAGTAGGCAGTTTTTTTCTACCACTAAATTATCCCGCATTATCTTGGCATATAGGCAAGGCTCTTTGTTTTCTGTAAAGAGCCTGCACAGGGCTTTTGTGTCTCACCATGCCTGAATTATATTAATTCATTAGTTCAGTGACTGAACTAATGAATTAATATAATATAATAAACAAAATTTATTTATTAAAATTTTATTTTGTTTTGTACTGATTCAAGAAATTTTCTGAAATCTTGAATCAGTACAAGATTCAAGAAATCTTGAATCTTGTACTGATTCAAGATTTCAGAATTCTATATTCTGAAATGTACTGCAGAATATAGACAATTACTATTTTTGTCTGGCTCAGACGAGGCTTATATTTCTGATTTAAAAATATTTAACCACTTTTCTGATCAAAAGCCACTGCCAGCTGCTCACTGGGGGCTGTGAGCCCCTAAAGGTCAGAACCTAGAACCGCCCCTGGCACCGACCGATTAGGAGTGACCTCAACAGATCATGAATCTTGAAGCTAAAATGAGCAGCAGCCCAGTGAGATGAGGGACCCCTGTTGTTTTCCTGGCCGAAATAAAACCACTAATCTTGTCCAAGACGGAGCTGGCTCGTTACCTAACAGCGGCTAACTTCTACGCTCTGATTTAGTTTTAAAAAACAAAAAAACAAACTGACCTTCTTCCTCGGAAGTTTCCTCCCGGGACCCCGAAGAACCCGCGGAATAAATCAAATACACTCATTTATTCACAGCTCAAGCAGAAAGTTGTTAAATCATAATTACAAACGTGAACTACGACCGAAAATACGCGTCAGTGCTGCTACAAATGTCAACAGAGACGTAAAGCACCCTGGAATGTTCCGCAAGCATGACGCAATATGTCGCAAAGAGAGCGTTACCGTTAACACTGTAAAACACGCGCACTTTACTACAAAGAGTCCACATAATTGAATAAGCAGGATAATTACTCCAGCAGTAATGATGTGACTGAAATACATACTAACATAGCCACTAGTGATGGGTCTGACGACACTGAAACCTCGGTGCATGCGCCGAGCAAACAAAGCGAAGCCCCGTGTCGGTGCGCGTATCACTTTAAGGAAAACCACGTGACCGATACAGTTCCTGTGTCGTTTGGTTGCGAACGCGCCAAATTGTATTTATAAACAGAAAATGTATCGACACATTTGTGGGTTTTGTTGGATGGAGATAGTTTGTGTTGTTTGCTTTGCATTGGTGTTTGGCTTGTCATCGAAAACTATGGATCAACCAAGGAAGAGGAAGTTTTCCCCGTGTGGGATCATTTTGATCTTATCACGGAGAATAAGGTAAATTATTATTCCGTTCTCGTTTCCACTATTGATCA
>CAEFZY010025343.1:0-14909 GCA_903066815.1 Brachyrhaphis roseni | reverse complement strand
TAGAAAGGGGGCGGAGCCACAGGGGAACTCGTTCATCTAGAAAGGGGGCGGAGCCACAGGGGAACTCGTTCATCTAGAAAGGGGGCGGAGCCACAGGGGAACGCGTTCATCTAGAAAGGGGGCGGAGCCACAGGGGAACGCGTTCATTTAGAAAGGGGGCGGAGCCACAGGGGAACGCGTTCATTTAGAAAGGGGGCGGAGCCACAGGGGACATTGCATGGCGAATGATTGTGCCAGGCTGACAGGGAGCAGCTTGTGATGCCTTCATGCTCCGTCAGTAAAACTCAGCGACTCTCCTGTTTGCTTCAATGAACAGATTGATGAAGGTGGTTGTCATGGTTACAGAGGAAGAGGGTTGGCTGTAAGTAAAACCTGTTTCTCAGTAGCAGCTGAAACTTTTAAACACATCAGCAGCGATCAGGCACAACATTATGACCAGAGGCTTAGCCCTACCCCATCATGGCTGCCGCTAGCGGGGAGCAGCAGAACGTTTTCACCTACAAGTCAGAGCTGTTAGAAACACTAAAATATGATTTGACTCAAGTAAAAGGAGAAAATACTCTAAGAAATTACTCAAATAGGAGTAAAAACAATATGAACAAAAAGGCTACAGACAAAGAAACATTTCTAGTATTTTAAACATTAAAATGAAGGATCGATAGATAGATAGATAGATAGATAGATAGATAGATAGATAGATAGATAGATAGATAGATAGATAGATGTTCTGGCAGCTGAAGGTGGTCATAATGTTCTGCCTGATCTTTAAGTTGACATTCAAACAGTTTTTCTTTATTTAGAGCTTTTTCATGGCAGCGTTGTGTTTCTGGCTCCGGAGTGCAGCAGCTGCTAAGCTGCATGTTAGCCTCTCTAAAGTATTCACCTCTGAACACTTTCACAGCAAAACGTTTTATTGGTTTTACTGGTTTTACTGGGATCTAATGGTGCAGATGAAGGAAAATGACTCTTGGTTTTAAAATAAACATGCTTCTATCATGTTCTGATTCATGGTAGCTGAAAACGGATGCTAGCCACACGTTTCAGTTTTATCTGTAACAAAGTGGAAAACGTTTCATTTTCCCTCCATGTCAGTTTTCCACCTGATGGAGCTGGGAGGAGTTCAGAGGCTGTGAAGCTTTATCTCAGTTTTAAGAAACAGGAAACTGGAAAAATGCAACGTTTCCTTTATGCGCCGTTAGCATTTCAGTTAGCATCGACTTATGAACCCAGTTCCAGTGAAGAAGGAACGTCCTGAAACCAGAATACTGGCAAATCCTGAAAGCCTGTCTGAGGCGGAGGGTTACCATGGTTACAGCGGCGCCTTGTGCTGCAGTCAGTGATGAATCAGTGAAACGATGAGAAACAAAACCATGAAACTGAGACGATTTATTTTGCATTTTCACATTTAAACTAACAAACCAGATATTGATTAATCTGATCGATTGACACGGTTCTACAGAACGACCCAACATGACTGGAACTGGGTCCAGTTAGGACACATCAGGACCAGAGCCTGACACTGCTGACCTCTGACCTCTCCCTCCCTGCAGATGAGCTTCCCAGAGGAAGTGGGCGTGGCCTTCCGGCCGCGGCGCCTCAGCAGCGGCAGCAGCGCAGAGCGCAGCAGCAGCAGCGGTGACGAGGACGCCCCCTCGCCCTCGTCCTCCTCTGGGTCGGAGCCCATCCCCCCCCCACCCGACCAGAGCCCCCCGCCCCCCCCTCCCCTCCAGGCGCTGATCCCGCCCCCCGTCCAGTTCACCGACCCTCTGCCGCCGGCGCGGTTCTCCCCGGAGCGCCCCCCCCGCGGCCGCGCCCCCTTCCAGCCGCAGCACCCCATCATCCCGCCGCCGCCGCCCCCCCCCCGCACGCTGCTGGCTGCGCGCTCGCCACTGCTCAAGCCCACCAGGGAGGAGGTGGAGAAGGCCCGGCAGCGGTTCCGCTCCTCGTCCAGCCGCTTCTCGCAGGGCGCCGCCCTGACCTGCTGCACGCTGCGCGCCGCCCCCCCCCGCAGCACCCACCTCCCCCGCCAGCTCAGCCAGCCCCAGCCCGCCCCCCACGCCTCCCCCCGGCCGCTCCGGCCCAGCCAGCTGGTGCTGCAGCGCCACCATCAGCTGCACCACCAGCACAGTTACCAGGGCCCGCTGCCCCCCTCCCTGCAGAACCAGAACCAGAACTCCTCCCTCCCCACCCACACCAGCAGCTTCGACGCCCCCCCACCGGAGCCGCAGTCCCAGCAGGTGAGGCTGCAGGTCAATCTCTAGCTACTGCATGAAGGAGTCGCTTTGTTCATGATGTGTGTTGGTCTTAGGCTCCGCCTCCTCCTCCCCCTCCCCTCCCTCCGCCCTCTGACCCCCCCCCACTACCGGCGAGCCAGCAGCCGTCCGACGCCAACCACATGAGCGTGAAGCGTCTGCGCTGGGAGCAGGTGGAGAACTCAGAGGGAACCATCTGGGGTCAGGTGAGTTCTGGAGCGCTACAGGAAAGAGCTAACAACGAGCTAACAAGCTAACTGGTGAGTCACCAGTTGTGACTGGAACCAGTCTCTTTGCTTTCAGCTCAGAGAAGACTCAGACTACGATAAGCTCAGCGACATGGTGAAGTACTTGGACCTGGACCTGCACTTTGGAACTCAGCGCCGACCCAGTGAGTTATTCTGGAACAACCCAGTCGTTTTTTCAAAATAAAGCGTCACATGGTGACTTCCTGTCAGTAATCACCTCCTGTCATTTACTTTTCATTCTGCTGATCTGCATCTGGGCTTACTGAGGACGTTTGTCACGCTGCTCCGTCCGTTCTCCATAAGGCACCATTAACCTCAGACTGTCATGGCCGCCTGTCATGGCCGCCATCAGCTGCTGAGCTCTGCTCAGGTTTTCACAACCTTCCAGTATTTTATGTCATTTTCAGATGATGGACCAAAACAAGGCAGCGCATTATTTTGTGAGGCAAAAACTGAAGAATTTATAGTTCTTAAATCGAGTGGAACTGTTTCCGTTGTTCCACTCAGCGTTGGTCTGTAGTTTGTTGACCAGCATCATGTTGGAAAGGTCAAAGGGTATGAAAACCTCAGCAGGGCGCTTCATTCTTTAGGCTCTGCCAGCGACAGAGGAGCAAACCGTTCAGCGGTGGAAGCGCTGCAGTCTGTCATGGCAGAGCTGCGTTGATGCTAACTGAGCTGTTTGGACCTCCTGGTGCCTGGAGAACCAGCATTGACTCTCTGTCTGTTAAAATGGCCAGTTTCTCCTACAGAACCAGCATTCCTGCCAGAGAACCTGAAGAAGAAAGACGTGGTGGAGATCCTGTCCCACAAGAAGGCCTACAACGCCTGTAAGAGCCTCAGCAAACAGACCAACCATGAATGAGACGACGCTAACACCAGAAGCATGATCAGAAACTTCTAACCAACCCGACCACAGAGAGAAGCTAATAAAGCCAGCTGTCCTCATCCTGCAGCACATTTACTGCAGGTTTCATCCTGGTTCACTCTGTTCAGTCATAACTCAGTAACTCTGAACAGAACCAACTCAAACTTCCCTAACAACCAGCAGCATTAGCATTAGCGTTAGCGTGGAGCAGGACGGTACGGCAAACGTTCAGCAAACACACTAATGATGCAAACTCTAAAAGTCAAACAATAAAACTGAAAAACTGAGAAAAAGCTACAAGTAGAAAAAACAGCAAATATAAAATCGCTGCAATCTGGCCTCCAGGCCACTGGGGGGAGTCAACCTGCAAACCAGACGGCTCCAGACTCAGTGAGACAGGATGTCCACTTCGTGTCTTTTCAAACATTCTTTTACAACATTAAACAACATCAGGATATTTACCTAGGTGGCATTAGGTACTCCAGACTCCCCCTAGTGGCCTGGAGGACCGTTAGGTGACGCCAGTTTGAGCGTTTCATGCAGTTAGCAGCTTTTCCCTTCTAGTTTCTGTGGTTGCAGCGTTTTTCTGTTGCTTTAGATTTTGTGTTTTGGAATTTGCATCATTTTGTGTTTTCTAAACTCAATATTTAGGTACCAAGCAGAAGTATTTTTTAAACTATGCATTTAGTTTGTTAGCTAAATATTTAACTTGCTACCTAAATATTCAGCTTCATATTAAATATTTAACTATTAACTAAATATGTAGTTTGAAACTGTGACATTTTTTATGTAAATAAATAAATAACCCCCATTTTTTCCTCTAAAAACCCAAATTATTTCTGTTAACTTTTGGCTGTAACTTTAAAAACATCGACCCATAATCTGTCACATCCACATTAAATTTAATTTATATCCAACAGAAACGTAGAACTTTACATAGAAATCTTCAGACTGAAGGCTGAAGGCGTCAGCAGCTTCTGACAGGAAGTCGATTAAAAACAGAATCAATGGATTCAAACTAATTGACCTCAGCAGCCATTCAGGAAGCAGCAGATTTGACCTTTGTGCTGACCCTGCAGCCATCCTCATGGCCCACCTGAAGCTGTCTCCTGACGAGCTGCGCCAGGTTCTGTTGGACCTGAGCACGGACCGGCTGGAACCGGCCCACATCAAGCAGCTGCTGCTCTACGCGCCCGACCAGGACGAGGTCCAGCAGTACCAGCGCTTCCAGCAGGACCCGGCAAAGCTCAGCGAGCCGGACCAGTTCATCTTCCAGGTACCGCGCCGACGGCCCGCCGGGCCCGGGCAGAACCGACCCTCACACTGACCGCCGGCCCGTTTCAGATGCTGACGGTTCCGGAGTACAAGACCCGGCTGCGCAGCCTCCTGTTCAAAAGCACGCTGCAGGAGCGGGCCGAGGAGATGAAGGCGGCCTTCGACTACATCTACAAGGCCTCAGTGGAGCTGAAGAGCAGCAGGAAGCTGGCCAAGATCCTGGAGGTGGGTCGGTACCGGGTGGTTCTGCTGGTTCTGATTGGTTCTGATTGGCTCTGTTTGCGGCCCACAGTTTGTCCTGGCGATGGGGAACTACCTGAACAATGGTCAGCCCAAGAGCCACAGAACGACGAGCTTCAAGATCAACTTCCTGACGGAGGTAAGACCGTAACCATAGCGACAGTTTGGCTTGGTCGGCCAGTCGTCAGAGAGAGACAACAGCATTTAACTCCACATTAAAAATACATTTAATAACTCTACATATTTCATAGTTAAGCACGACGAAGACTGTCGATGGAAAATCCACGTTTCTTCACATTCTGGCCAAGTCGCTGAGTCAGCACTTCCCTGAGCTGCTGAGCTTCCCCAGAGAGCTGCTGACGGTTCCTCTGGCCGCTAAAGGTACGCCGCCACTTCCTGCAGGTCAGTATGACCCCATCAGCAGCTGCTCAGTAGCGCCCCCTGTCGCTGTTCTGCTCCAGTCAACCAGAGGGCCGTCACCTCAGAGCTGAGCGAGCTTCACGCCGCAGCCCAGGACATCCGGACGGCCTGCCAGAAGCTCCCGGCCGACGATCACTTCGTTTCTGTTATGAGCGTAAGCAAAAACATATTTACAATAAAACGTTTAAAATGTCATTTAGATGGAAAAACAGACCAAGAAACCAGAATGATTTATCTCCAATCAAATATTTATCCATCAAGCTCAACGACTTCTGGTTTTGGTTCTGGACCGGCCCAGCAGACCCAGACAGTAACTGCAGTCTGTCTTCCTTCCACAGAGTTTTCTGGAGAACAGCCACCCGGCCCTGCAGTCCCTGGAGTCCCTTCAGTCTCGGGCCATGGCCGAGTTCTCCAAGGTGGCGTCGTACTTTGGGGAGGACAGCCGGGCCTCCAGCACCGACTCCTTCTTTGGCATCTTTGCAGAGTTCATGTCCAAGTTTGAGGTGAGCCGCCTCCCAGAACCAGCTGGGCTAAATTGGACCCGGCTCAGACAGGAAGGGTCTTGATAGGTATTTTTTTAACCTACATAAAAGGAACCACAGACAACATTTATCAGTTTTCAACCAAACCCTTTTGCAAAAGTGAGAAGACAGAAAAACTGCATCTTCAAGCAGCTCAGCGTCTTCTGACTGCTGCAGCGTCAGAACGCGGTGCAGAAACTGCTGCAGCGTCAGAACGCGGTGCAGAAACTGCTGCAGCGTCAGAACGCGGTGCAGAAACTGCTGCAGAAACAGACAACTAATGGTGCCTTGTGTTGTCTGTTTATTAACACAAAGCAAAGCAGGAGTGAATGCAGTGAACACACTCCGCTCTGTTAAGTCATCTTAACAGAATGAGCTGTTCTGATAACCAGAAGGAACACAGGAACTAACATCCTGCACACAGTAAGGAGCAGACAGAGAAACAGCTGCAGAAACATGTTCAAGGTTAAGGAAAAAAACTTTCGTCTTTTCACCCAGTTTAACAAATTTAAATGAAAAACAAACCAGTAAAACTACTAATGTAAGAATGATAACAAAACATAATCATTTTAACACGTCTTGTTTTCACTGCCTGCAGCGGAGAAACGATCAGGTCTGATGATGTAAAAATAGCCGGGTAAAGGTTCTGGTTCTGGTTCTGTCTTTCAGAGAGCGCTGAGTGAGACCCAGAGTCCTGAGAACCCCCGCAGCCCCCGGCTGTCCTCCCCCATGGCCTGGTAGGAGCCGCAGGGCCGACCGCAGCGCCAAGAGGCCCGACCGGACCGGACCGGATCAGGCCTTAGATTAGGTGCTGAAACAGACAGAACATCGCTATCTCTGTATGAAGGAGAATATTTATTGTCATTATTACTAATATTGTTATTATGATATTGTAAATATTAAGTTTTCACGTTAAATATCCTGGTGTTAATCTCTGATATTCGGTTTGTTCTGCAGCTCCAATAAATTCATGTTTTCACTTCTGGAGCTCATTTTTCATCAGCTCAGATTTCAGACCTTTGGAGCTGAAGCATAGATTTTACCAGATAGATTGGATCAGTTTTCTGGAGGAGCTGCGGTCCAGATTTACTCCAGATGATTCTAGATTTAATCTGACATCAGTGACAATCAGACGGAGAGCAAAGTGAATATTTATTACGTAAAAATGCTTTTATTTTTTAAGAAGCCGATATGAAGAAATTTCTGATCTGATCAGTCTGTGATCCGTTTAAGTCCGTTCTGATCCATTAGCCTCAGTTTGGTTTCAGGTTATTAATAAACTGAGTCCAGATATTTACCTGGTAACCATGGCGACCCGTCCTGTTCAGTCCTGTTGATCTTTCTGATCTTTCTATGCATCCTGCTTGTTGGCTCCGCCCCAAAATCCGTTTATTTTCTTATGAAACGTTATTTTCTTGTTCTGCGGCTTCAGTGAGGCGACGCAGCGCAGAGCAGCGGCATGACATCACTTCCTGTTGGGATGTGCAGCTGGTAGCATCTCACTAGTTCCAGTAAGGTTCTGTTCTGGTTCTGTGGTTCTCAAAGCTTTTCTGCTTGAAATAAACGTCATGTTTTGGATTTTGACTCCTTACATTTATTCCCCGGTTCTGACGCTTTGGGTCAGAACCGAGTCAGTCCCGTTCAGTTCTGGTTTTCAGAAAATAGTTCTAGCAGAACTTTGGTTCTTTTCAGAAGAACATCTTAAGAAGGATCCAGTTAACAGTAATCCAGTCACTGAATAAAAACAAATTGGTAAATTATGCAGATTTTTCATTGAACATTTGATCTAATTCTATAATCTATTAAAAATACAATAAAAGATTAAAATAAATTCAAAATGATTTCATTTCCTCCATTAGAGGAGTTCTGGTAGAACAGAATAAAGATTTTATTAAATGTTTATATTGAACAGTTTTGGTTCAATTATTCAACTAATCAATGATTAAGTTAGTTGATTATTTCAATAACTGATTTCAGGCCCAGATAACTCATGATTTAATAAGGAGAGTTTTTATTTTTCCACATTTATCGTAATAAAACATTTTCCTGATTATTCTGATCAGAAACATTCAGATGCCATCGGATCATCAAACAGGAGAACATGTTTAATCTTCATATACTTTATTTTCTTTGGGAAGCTTCAATATTACAGGATTTTTCATATTTCAGCTCAGAAAACATGATAAACGTCGGAGCTTCAAGATGCTGCAGTTATAATAAAAGAGCCTGAAGGATTCTGGGAAATAAGACAGCGAGGTTCAGGAGGGAGAGCCGAGCGTCCAACGTGTTCCGTCTGACCCAAACACACTGAGCGAGACCCGACCCGGCAGAACCTCCCCCGGCGTCATGGCTGAGGCTTCCTGTCAGCTCGGAGGGGGACGAAGGCAGCATCATCATCATCAGTTCATCTGTGCAAAACCGGCCGCTCGGAACCGGCCCACTCTACATTCACTCTGACCCAGACGGCGCTGAGGAAAGGCAGAAACTCTGACCAGAACTGGGTTCTAGTGAGGGAAGGCAGCTCATGTCCCTGAAGGCAGAAACGCAGGAAACACAGAACCGTAAGGCATGGCTGGCGCTGAACTGCAGTGTGTGTGTGTGTGTGTGTGTATGGGTGTGTTTGTTTCTAATACCTTGTGGGGACCATTTTCCTGACATAAACTACGTTGTGGGGACCAACTGCTACTTCTGGGGACCGAAGCCTGGTCCCCACAAGGGGAAACGCTGTTTTTGGGTCAGGGGTCAGATTTAGGACTAAGGTGTGAATTGAGTTTTGGTTAAAGTTAGGGTTAGGCATGTAATGGGTAGGGGTAGGGTAAGGGTAAGGTTCAGGCTGTAGAAATGAATGGAAGTCAATGGAAAGTCCCCACAAAGATAGCAGCGCAAACAGCTGTGTGTGTGTGTGTTCTTAAACCAGCTAATAAATACAAACACGGAGGAGAAACTGATGACTGAGAACCAGCAGTCACCTTCATCACCTGATCTGAATCAGATTCAACTAGAAAGCAGGAAGAAAACTTCCACTTCCACCAACTCCGATTGTCTCCAGCTAATTCAGAACAAAGAGCCGTGTAGAAACACACCTGGCAATCTGTGTGGGTGTGTGTGTGTGTGTGAGAGAGAGAGAGAGAGTGTGTGTTACACAGAGAAGCTGCTATGTCACTTCCAACAGGAACTTTGGCTTAAAGACACTTGTGTGTGTAGTACATGACAGCAGCCAGTAGGGGGCAGTGTGACGCATCGCTCCACGTGAGTCAGTTCAGATGCAGATATGAGCTGGAGGAGCGAGAGGTCATCGTGAGGTCATGGGCTGGTCCTCATAGAGCGGTGCTCTCAGTGTCCAGGTCGCAGGAGGAAGAGGAGGAGGAGGAAGAGTTGGCGGCCGCTAGCTGCTGGTCCACAGAGAGCTCGGGTACGGAAGCCCGACTGGGTCTTTTCAAAGACATCAGCGGCTCTAAACGAGACAAAGCAGGTGAGTGATGATGATGATGATGCTCTCACCGCCTCAACTTGTATTAAACAAGTTAAACTAGAGGCAGGATCAGATTCATTACATACATTTGAACTTGTTTAAACATATTTTAGCAATTTTTATAATTTTTTACATATTCTGCCTGAAACCGACAGACAGACAGTGAAGCTACATCGGCTAACATGAAGCTGCTCCTGTTTCCACACCATCTGATTGGACGCCTGAAGATACTGTCGTGCTAACAAGCTGCTAGGCTAACTGCCTAAAACAGCACCTGAATGCTAACATGTAGCAGCTAATTCTAACATGTAGCAGATAATGCTAATATTAGCTTCCACACTCCAGATTTCTAAAGAAGCTCCATGAATCATAGAACGTCGCTCCAATCTGACGAAGCATCTCTGATGTTCAGTTCTGGGTTGGACCGATTTGGACCGGTCACAACTTTATCCAAACATCAAACAAATACAATGTTTTAAGGTGTAAAATTGGACCCTGAATCATTTTTCTTCACAATTGTGACCTAGTTTGACCCGAACCCCGAGAGTTCCTGAGGAAACTGGGACAGACTGGCGGATGTTTCCAGAATGTGAACGCGGAGCAGATTCTTCCTGCTGCTCTGACAGCTGACCAGCAGGGGGCGGTGTTCGGCTCATAGAGGGTAAACAGCGACAGACGTGCAGGAATGGAAAACCTTAAAGCTCCGAGTCTCATTAAAATGATTCTGATCCAAATGAAACCAGGAACGTCTGAATAGAACCGGGTTCAAACGATCCGGATGTTCAGGGACAGATGGATGCATGGATGGACGGATCGCCAGTCGACCCGGCCCGAGGCTCGTTGGGTCGATACTGAACGATTCGCTGCCCTGAAATATATCCCTTTGCGGATCTGGTTTCGTTATGATGGATGTTCAGAAGGTCCGGTTTAAACCGACCCAGTTTCCAGAACTCTGGTGGTTCTGGACAGAGACAGACGGCCAGAACCAGAATCTACCAACCTTACTGCCGCTGCTCTACCATGTGGAATAACAGCATCAGAACCCGGACCTGGCAGGGTTGGACCGGAACCGGGTCTCAGCTGGTACCCACCTGCCATCTTCCAGACGCCGTTGGAGTCGCTGCTCAGGGCGGGGGGCTGCGGCGGCGGCGGCATGCTGGGCCGGTTCCGAGGCTTCGGGACGGGACGCGGCCGGGGGAGCGACCCGAACCCGGACTGGGTCGGGGCCGGGACGGCGTCCTGACCGGCGGCGGTGGGGGGAGGAGGAGGTGAGTCAGGGGGGGTCGGGGTTCCTGGAGGGGAGGGTTCTGGTTCTGGGCAGGCCGGGTCGGTCCAGGGCTGGGGGCCCGGAGCGGGCGGCGCCGGCGGCGGGTGGTTGGGGGCGTGGAGGGGGGGCTGGTTGTTGGAGTGGCGGCGGGGCGCGGCGCAGGGCGGGGGGGAGGCGGGGCCGCAGGAGGAGGGCGGGGTCACCGGCTGGCTGGGAGGGGGGTTGGACGGCTTGGGAGGAGGCGGAGCCTGCTTCTTGGTACCTGGAGGACAGACGGACAGGTTCTGGTCACTGAAACCCACAATATGATGGCTTCATATCAGTCCATCCATACTGACGGACTAGAGACCCGGTTCTGACCCGCTTCCATGTTTATACCTGGTGGAGAGACGTTTCCTGTTTTACTCCACAAAGTGAAAAAACCTGAAGCTGCTGCTGCCCCAGCGGGCTGTTGCTAGGCAACCACAGATCGGATCAGACCGCAGCGAAGGCTTCGCGCTGCGACAACGCCGACTCACCTCGCCGCATCATGTGAGGACTGGGCCCCATGGATCCGGTCCCAGACGGCCCGCCACCTCCAGAACCGTTCCTCTGAGGAACCGGCGTGGGCGCCGCTGCAGCGCCGTCACGCAGCTTCAGGCTGCTGCACAGAAAACAGAAACCAGAACAGAGTCCATCAGCAGGAGGTTCTGGTCCAAAACCAGCAGGCATCGTGTTCTGGTTCTGGACACTCTGGGTCAGAACACGGCCTCCTGGGAGCAGGAAGCTGTGGTTTCCTGTTTCCTGTTCCAGGATGAAGCAGCAGCTCATCCATCATGTCTCCTTTAAACTCAAAGCTCATCAAAATAGTAACTTATCCAGATTACAGTGACTGTAAATTACTGTAATCTGATTACTGGACTGGATCCAGTAATCAGATTACAGGAAAACGCTGATGACACCACTAAACATTTAACACACAAATTCATAAAGATCTGCAGACGTTTGTTTAAACGGCAAAACATCTGGAGCTGCAGCAACAGATGCTGCAGCTGCTGCAGCTCTTACCTGAGCTCCTCTGTGTTCTGGGCCAGCAGCTGCTGCGCTGCTGCCAGAGCAGCCAGATCCTGGACCAGGCTGAGCTGGGGGCCGTCCAGCCCCGACCCCCCCACTGGAGGTGGGGGCTGGGGGTCAGCCTGGGGGTCAACCTGGGGGCCATGAGGGACCCCAGGGCCCAGGATGGGGCCCTCCACGGGGGGCAGGGGAGGCTGGAAGGCAGGTGAGGTGTGCTGCTTTCTACCTAAGGTGCTACTGCCTCTACGGAGGGCGGGGTCCGACTGCTTGTTAGAGCTGAGGGGGGAGGGCAGGAGGACAAAACAGCACAGATTTACCCCAACTGCCCCTTCAGGTGGTAGAAAATGCTGTTCATATAAAAAATGAAATTGGGCCTCTGCCTCTTTAAGAAGCTCCTGCTCTTTCTGAAGCTCCGCCTCCAGGAAGTCATCCAACATGGCTCCTCTATTAACCCTTTAACGTTTTTGCCGAGTTGCTCTGAGGAGCTGCTATAATGAGCTCAACTGGTTGCTAATTGCTGCTGGCTAGTCTGGAGGAAGCTTGAAGGCGGGGCTAGGTCCACCCAGGTGTTCTATCAGCTGAATGGCTGCCATGGAGACTAAAGGATTCCTCTAACATAACAGAATCAAAGCAACACCGCAGGGAAAACACGAAACCATGATGAAAGATCAAAAGGTGATTTTATGATTCCGGCCCTTTAAGAGGAACTGAAGTCAGAATAAACTCCTGACGGGCGGATCAGAGGAGGAGGAGCTAAGGGCTTCCTGGGGGCGGAGCTTAGGGTGATTACTTGTCTCTCCGTGCGGCGTCAGCATCTGCTCCCAGCATGCTGCTCCTCTTCCTCTCTGCGCTGCAGTCGGCGTCCGGAGGGCTGCTGTGATTGGACGCTGCCGGCGGCGGCATCACAAAAATGCCGGAAACATTAAACTCCACGTCTGGACAGGAAGCAGACCATTACTATCATGTCCAGCCTTCAGCCAGGAACAGGACGTTCTAAAGCTCCACTTCCTGTTCCAGAGTGATAAAGGGTCAGAACCACAGCCGGCCCAAAAGGTCCCGATCCGGCCAGAACCTACCCTCAGGGAAGAACCAGTCGGCGTGCTGGATGATGGGCTCTATGATGGCCACCACATGCACCGAGGTCGCTGCCGCCATCTCCGCCAGGCTCCTGCAGGCCAGCGAGACGAGAGCAGAGGTGAGACCCAGACATGACTAGCCGATGACCGAGCGCCCGCTCCGCCTCCTACCCCTCCGTCTTGGCCCACAGCAGGTTGGGTCCCAGGACGATGGCCATGTTGCTTGGTGTCATCTTGTTCGTCTCGCTGTCCTGAGCCAGTCTGGCTAAAAACTTCACCAGGTACCTGCAGGGAGACGAGAGATGGACACTGAAACCTGAACGCAGCGCTAATGAAAGGCTGGGCTGACTAACCTCAGGTTGTTCCTGTTGTTCTTTGGTAGTTTATCACAGACGAGCCACAGCGCCTGCAGCCGTTTATCTGGGTCTGAAACACTGGAACCAGAGGAACACAGAGTGAGCCGTTAGCTTCAGGAGCTGGACAGAGATCCTCCATGTCTGCTGCAGGGAGCTGGACGCCTTGCCTGGAGGCCTGGATCCACTCGTCATAAAGCTGGGAGGTCATCAGAGGGTCAGGGAGCTCCCGCAGGTACGACTTCAGAGCGCCTGATTAAAAACACAGAAACAATCCACTGCACAATGGCTTCAGTTCAACTGGCTGGAGAAAAACTAACCAGAAAACAATTGGACATTTATGCTACCTCACCAGGCCTGCTATATGTGACACCTCCATCCGTCCAGCCACCGGGGGCGCCATCTGCCTCTTACGTCCCAAACTCCATGGAAACTTGGTATGAAGTTACCATTTCAGAGGCGAGTTGCTCGACTTTCAGGCTATTTGGGTCGTTTTGTTGGGAGTTGCTAATTTTTCTGCTGGGATTTGTTTTTAGGTCATTTTGTCTATTTGACCATTTCTGGTTCTCGGATCAGAGAAGTTTGGTTATTTTTGATAAGTTTGTGTATAAAACTATTTGGGATCCTGAAGCAGGACTACTGATTAGGACTGGTTGATGTTTTAAGGATCCGTAACGATTCGGCTGGACTGCCATTTATTCATTTTTAAGTTTTTGACATTTTTTGAAATGCTAATGGTTTTAGCATTCTTAATGACGTGCCTATGATTCCTGGGCTTATCAGTTTATGCCAGGGGTCGGCAACCCAAAATGTTGAAAGAGCCATATTGGGCCAAAAAAACAAAAAACAAATCTGTCTGGAGCTGCAAAAAAGTAAAAGCCTTATAAAAGACTTGTAATGAAGGCAAAACAGGCTTTAAGTGTTTACATTAGCCTATTATCAAAATGACTAAGTGTATACATAATTAGTATTCATGATTAAATGTTTATTTTCCCTGCAGTGCGTCCTGGACGGAATGACGCACCACGTGACTCTGTTGTTCAATGGTGCTTTAAATTTACCTTCCGTTACAATATGAATGTTTTATGTTTCGTTGCATTGATGAAATTAAAGAAATGCAACAAAGATAGGGTGACCATATTTTCATTTGGGAAAACCAGGACACCTTGGAGCGGGGGGGCGTGTTTCTGAGGGTTTCCTCTCTCCACCCCCCTCTAATCCCCCCGGCGGACACACAAAAAAGATGTTGTTAGGTACTGACAGCCACGCTATCTATCTTCTGATTAAGAATAGGGCTGCCCGCACTGACGCAGCGCCGTGCGCAGGGCCCTAGTACCTGTACATTTACAATGAAGGTCATTTAAAAACCAGGACATTTCCTCACTTTCTAAAAAAAACCCGGGATGCCAGGGGCAGGACGTGAAATACGGACGTTTGGTCACCCTAAATAAAGATGAAGATCGACAGGGAAAGTGTCATTTTTTTCCTTTTGGACTCGGAAAATCTGCTCCAAATGCAGTTTGCATAACGATGATCGCTCTTTGTAAATGATCACCGTAAAGTGAGATCGAAAAAAACAACAAAATGGAACGTGCTCAACGTGCCCCTTATCTGGGCAACAAACTTAGTGCAATAAAACGCAACCTGCACTTATTAAAATAAAACAATTGCCTTTTAAAAAGGTAAAGTATATAAAATTAAATTAACACAGTTTAAGTTTGATTTCTGTGCAAATGCCAAGCAAGTCAGTGCAATGATAAAACATGACAGCATCCTCTTCTGTTTTGACACACAGCCATCCTCAGACCTGAGCAACAAAACACAATAATATCGCTAAGTGTCATTCTAAATATATACTGACAAAACT
>CAEFZY010025337.1:0-46674 GCA_903066815.1 Brachyrhaphis roseni | reverse complement strand
TCTGAAGGGGCCGACCAGCTCTCTCTCTCTGTCTCTCTCCCCATGATTTCGGCCCAAAGCATGACTCCACCACCTCCTTGCTGACGTCACAGCCGTGTTGGGATGTGGTGGCCATCCACCACCAATCCACTACTGCGTCCATCTGGACCATCCAGGGTTGCACAGCAGTCATCAGTGAACAAGTCTGTTTGAAAATGAATCTTCATGTACAGCTGGGCCCACTGCGACTGTTTCTGCTTGTGAGCTCTGGTTAGGGGCCGAATAGTAGGTTCATGCACCACAAGGCTCTGGAGGATCCTCCACCTTGAGGTTCCAGAGGCACCAGCAGCTTCAAATAATTGTTTGCTGCCTTGTAAGGGCATTTTAACAGCTGCTTTCTTAATCCGATGAATTTGTCTAACAGAAACCTTCCTCATTATGCCTTTATCTGTACAAGCCCATCTTTGTTCTGAATCAGCCACAAATATCTTCACAGGATGATGATAATGCTTCAGTTTTCATTAAATATCTAATGTTTTCATACCTTGTCACACGGCACTACACTATCTGATGATTTTCGTCAGCAGAGATCCTTTTTGTGCTCAACACAATATCACATTTTGTCTCATGTCTGCTTTCCTTCCAGTCTTAAATGTTTTGTGTGTGAAAATAATGACCTTCTGATTTGAAGTCTCAGTCTTAAAAAGACTCATCGGCAGCAACAGTTGCGTCTCTTTTTTTCTTGACATTTTTAATAGGGGCTTATATCCTCAAGGTCAACCGATTGCCCAAAACTCATAAAGGTTGCTGATTTCTTTCTTAAATCCCATTGAATCTGTAGGGGTGTACTTAGTTTTTGTGCTCCCCCGCCTCCTGTGACTTTATGTTGCTCATAGCAGCGCCTGCTATATTTATGTCTCTGCATTTTAAATGAAAACGAGGTTGAGTGTCTTCAGGCGATCAGAATGAGCTATTACCATGATGATTGAAAAGCGAGGGAGCGAGTGAGCTGAAAAGACAAAGTAGAAGAGGCCTGACAAATGAAATCAAACTTCATAAGACCTGCCAGTGGTGTCAGTTGTTATCCATATCTCAAGTGCATTATGGTACTGCAACGCAGCGCACTGCCTTCTCATCTGTCGACTCGGATTCATCACACTCTTGACTGTTTCTTTTAAGTCACAAGTGTCAGTGTGAAGAGGAGTCTTAATTGACAACTGAGTGGCACGGACGTGGAGTGCAGCCTTTATTTTTGTGCCAAGACGGGTTGTGTTGTTTTGATGAGCTATTATTGGCAGAAGCCAGCAGCAGATAGCGGTCGGCCTGGAAATGGGAAGTGACATCAGACAGAGAGGAGCTTGTCATTGTCTTCGGGCGAGTTCAGCCTTGCTGTAAGTTAGGAACAGCCTGTTGAAATGTCACTCTGAGGAATTTCTTATCTCTCGGGAGGAGAAATTTGGGTTGATTTTTGTGAAATTATTTAGACATCTGGCAGCTGGTTGTATTGCTGGCACAGTTTAAGGAAGATTTTGTTTTCTAGTGAATTATATTCCTGTTGAATACAGAAGAGCCTCTGGCTGTGCAACTCAAAAATATTTTGTCAATTTATTTTTTATTTTTTTTACATTTTCTGTCAAAACCCTCTGTTTGGATTTGGACTGAAACTGTTTACATAACATTTACTGTAGAAGGCCAGGCCATCCATTATTGGTGTCTAATCTATTCTGTCCTTCTGTTATGTGAAGCAAACTGAAACGTTCAATGATCTGAAAACAGTTTCAGTAAAAAGGGCTCTTGTTGTCATCGATGTCACAAGTGGACACTTCAGGTTCTGTGGCATGCATGTTTTAGACGCATTTCTGTCATGCATGTTTTAGACGCATGTTTTAGACCAGTAACCTACTTCTGGAACAAAGTTCCAGAAGTAGAAGAAGTTAATAAGATAGAAGAACATTATACAAAGAGTATTATACAACGTCTACTGGTCATACTCAAGGATACATTTTAGCCACTGTTTTATTCTGTATTTTAGTGGGTGAGTGAGGACCGGGACTAAAGTCAACCAAAATACATTTATGTTGGAATGGGGACTAAACCATATCAAAATAAATGTATATGTTGATGAGAATTTTACTTATTGAGAAACACTCTCGCTGAATGCTCCTTTTGCGCAAAAAATTTTCAGTCATAAACCAGTCTGAATTTCTGCTCAAATATATTACATAAAAAGATGGTGTATGTATAAACATACCTAAGGCTTAGGTGAAAATTTGGTTTTGATTATTACATTAACAATTTCTTAAAAGTTGTGACCTAATTAGATATTTCATACATTTCAATTGAACAAATGTTTTGTTTTTCCTTTTTAATCCAGAAAGCAAATTTTTACCAGCTCTCAGTATGTCAGTAAAGTGTCTATAACACAGAGCTCCATACAAGCGCTTCATAATCACAGCGTTCTCCTCTAATATTCTCTCAACCATGGTACAATCTAAATAAATAGTTTTCGGGGCACTGCGTTTCACTGTACATTGATCACGAACACAGGACCCCAGGCAACAATGCACAGAAGAGAAATGTCTTCCCTATTTTCACTCATCTGAGACTCTGCGTACGCCTTAATAGACAGAATCAGAATGTCTGCTGTGGTGTTGCAGGCTTTATGAGACCATTACCGCTTTTTATTGTGTATCCCTGGACTAATGGCTTTCTATACTTCCTCTGATTTACTGCCTGTCAGCTTTGTGGCTGTCCATTAGAAAGGAAGGTTGACACCGAGCCAGCGCTTGAAGTGCCCACTGTTAAAAAGAAGGAAGTCATGTCTCACACATAGATGCCAGGACCTCTTTAAAACACTGTTTCAAAACATACTCCTGGCAGCTCATTTACCAGCTTGTCTTCTGCTTCAGTGGTGCTTTTATTAGGTCATTATGTGACATAAGTGACACATGTCTGCAGTAGGTAATATAAAAGTAAAAATCTGTCAAATCTATTAACATTACACTTTATTAATGTGAAATTGGGTGCATTAAAGTTTTATTTTCTGGATGTGAAGTTATATTGGACTTACATTTGTTACTGGTCACCATTAAAAATTAATTTGCCAAAATGGCTTTACTTCAGCTTTGATTTGGTAATGTATTCATGGATGGTGTCCTGTTACCATAGCACTGTATGAGTCACTAAATTCATGGTTACTGTTATTCATTTTTTCTAAATGGTCCTTTGCTCATCTTAATGCTAATATAATTTTAATGCTCGTCAGTGGAATCTTTGACCCCAACACCATCAATGACCTATGGAATTAACTTTGATTGGTCTGGTGGTTTTAACATCTGAGAAGTCTGAGTCTTAGAGTCAGTCTCTATTTAATATGCACCAAAGGAAGAAAACTACATTGGCATAGTAGAACTGTTTTTTAAATGTTAAATACGACCCACCCCTGTACAATTCTAGACTCCCTTTAAGATAAAACAATGTTTAATATTGCATGTATAATCTGGTAATACATTAATTTTCATAGGGATTGCAGAGAGACCTGAATTGGGCTACATTCAACTTGATAGTCACAGACATAGATCCTTGAGGTGAAAAGAATCAAATCTTTGAGAGTCAAAAACTCAAAAAATCTATGTTAAAATTTTTTTTCTATTAGCGAACACACCACACCTAAGTGCTAACATATTGCAACAACTTTCTTTGGTGTGGAAGTTTTTACTGAAGGAAGGAGACATTTAAATTTGGACATTTCGGCATCATTAAGGGATTTTAAATTAGAGGAAGAGCAAAAGGCCTATAAAAAACCTTTTAAAGGAAATTATGTTCTACAGGGAGTAATGTGGTTGTTAATTTAGGCTGCAATATCACACAGCTAGTCTCTGTGGGTGCTGGTCATTTTACTCCTCCTCCATTTTGTAATCTTTCAGTTTGTTTTTTTTAGGTTCAAAACAAAGCTGTGTGTGGCATGATGTCAATTCATACACACATTTGATCAAACTGGATCAGTACCAAATTGACCAGAACCCAACTTTTGTATAACAGGAAGACCAAATGTATTACAGAAAGTATTTTTATGATTTCAGCTTCCAGCCTCCATCTTCTATGGATGATACTTTGTTTGAAAATGTTGGTAACCTCTTGTAATATCTATATTCTTCATAGGAAATATAAACAGAGATCGGCAATAATGCTCATTGTGCTAATCGCTAATATAAGATGTTAAAAATGGTTTTAAATTCATTCTAAATCATTTTATTGATTTAAAATGAATTAAACCTAGTCTTACAGACCACTTCTCCCGCTCACAAAGTGCAATCTTTTGCCTTAAGCTCCAGATTTTGTTCAATGATGACGTGTTCAGAAATTGGGTTCAAACCTATGATCAGTGCATTTCTAAATGTTTTCTTCTATAAGGCTTTTCTTTTGACAATATAAAAATCTAGAAGTAAAATCCCTTAAAATAGATGTCAATTAATTTTACATATTTATTTGAGGTCCAATACATGTTTTTTGAGAACTTTTGCTAAAACACACAATTTAGGTTAAACACAAACTAACTGAAAAAAATTAACTACAACTATTCTTTAGCGTTCTACCCTTTAACTTCCCTTAGTGCCTGCTGTTAGAGGTAAAACATTTATTCTAAGCTGCTCTACTGAAGCAGAACACTGTGCGAATGATGGAGGTCCAACAACACAGCTGTCAGCCAAGGAATCTGAGTGTGTGAAACAAAAGACACATCACACTGACATGATGTTCAGCAGGTCATGCCAGGGTGAAACCAGAAATATGCAAAACTTGAGTCGTTCAACAACATGCAAAACCTCTCTTGGAGCTGGTGATGAACATGTTACTATCGGACTTCTTAAGAAATGGCTGAGTTTTGTTATTGCAAAAACAGCTGCAAGATCGGACCACCAGGGCTGCAAAACTGAAGCCTTTCAGTGTCAGCCCACCCTCCTCAGTACCTACCACACCTCTTTACCCCATCACATGAATCGCAGTCACTACCCTTCACTGCTTCTGTGACAAAAGACGCTTTGAGGTTATGCTCTTCTTCTTTGTGCGCAGAACAGGCTGTGAACAGAGCTACTTAAGAAGAGGATGGCTTAGGAGGGGCTTCTTAAAGAAAGGATGTCCATCATAAAAGAAAGCATCAGAAGAAATAGAACATTAACCTCAAATTCTCTAATTTTAGGGTGCAAAAATGTGAGGAACTGATTTTGGTCTTAAAATTGAAATTGTTAGACTCCTCTCATCAAGCCGTGCAACGGATTTCATTGATGATAATATGCCTGAGCCCTAAGCTGCACCTTTCTGCATTCATCGCCCCAAGAATCCTCTGTGGGGGTTTGAAACTTCAAACAGTTCCTCATGAAAAAGTCAGGAGTTATCAGACATGTGTTCCCCCCCTCTCTTTGCCCCCCTACCCTGCTGTCTTGCCAACACCAAAGGCCAGAATTGATTTTGTGTGAAGCAGGACCACCTCCACCCCCATCGGGGATCACCTGGCATCCATTGAGCCTGAACCTCTCCTGCCTCACGGATAATAAGAAACGGTTTTCAAAGTAAATTTCAACAACATCGCTGTGCGTTTGCCTTCAGAACATCTGAATAAAGTTACATTGGTTAATTTCTTTTTGCTCTAATTCCACATGGATGATCCTTGTGCACGAGCTAATAAAGTGAGGTTTATGGATGATCCAGGAGAGATTAGTTGAGATAAGAACACTGTCCTGCACTCAGGATGCTTTACCATTGGTCTTAGTAAACAAAAAACAGCAAAAAAGAAAATGCAGTATGAAGGGTCATGGAGGAGGCCAGGAGAGATAAAAGTCTGAGGTGGCTTTGTCGAACAGATATCCTTTTGCGATCCCCTTTAAATTGCACATTCCGTCGTGTTTGTCTTCATGTTATCTTTCTGGTATGAGTAGAAAAATGGCGAAGGGCAAGTTATGATTTTAAACTTTTGGAAGAAACCCATACTGTAGGCTATTACTAAAATTAAGCTATTACTTAAATTTAAAAAGGCACCTATTTAAAGTGACTTCTGTTTAAATAGGCCAGTCACTTCAAAGGGGGTGAATATTTATGCTCTCAATTATTGTCATTATTTTGTAGGAAGCAGTTTTCACTTGAACACTACGGCGTATTTTTTGGAAAATTTTGAAAAAAGTAAAACATCCAATACTTTTTATGGGCACTGTATGACTGACAAGTTTATTTTTCTAATGTCTGAGGAGTAATCTTGATCTTTTGAAGCTCTGGATACTGAAATCGTACTTCGTTCTTCGTTGGAAAACTCCTCCAGACACAGGTGTCTTTATAATACAGTCACTCTAGTCACTGCACTCAGGTGATTGGATTTTTACTAAGTGTGAAGCTACTATTGTCAATATGCTGGACTTCTGTTTAAATAGGTCAGTCACTTTAAAGTGGGTGAATATTTATGCTCTCAATTATTGTCATTATTTTGTAGGAAGCAGTTTTCACTTGAACACTAAGGCATATTTTTTGGAGAATTTTGAAAAAAGTTAAACATCCAATACTTTTTATGAGTACTGTATGACTGACAAGTTTATTTTTCTAATATCTGATTTGGGTCATGATTTTGCACTAGATAGGAAAAAAATACATTCATATGTGCAGTGTCAGCAGTTTTCTTTATTTATTTTTTTTTAAATTGACAGTAACACATGCAAAATGTACCTTGAACAACTCTCCAAACCAAGAAGAAAGTGCTATTTGCTGACTTCCTATAACAGATGCTGGTGCCCGTCTCGGGGAAGTGAAATGTCCTGGATCTGGTGGCACTGCCATATAACTACTGTATAAATAGATTCCTGTGACAGCACCATTCATCTCTGGACATAAACACATCAACATTAAAAGACAGCTCACCAAGACCTCTGTGCTTGTTAGGGCAAGATCAGCAGTCCAGATGCCCAAGATGTAAACTTGTGAGGGGAAGATTAATCTATCTTTCATTCCTGCATTTGACAGTAGTTATAAATCTGATTTAGCGGTTGAGCAGGGGGCCATGAAGCAGGGCAGTTGGACATTAAGATTTCAAAGAGTGATATCAAGTGGACTAACTCGTGACACCCGGCCTGCTGCAAAAAGGTCAAAAGTTCTTGGATTTGGTGCTGTGAATCTGTTCATCTCATTTTTGTGTTATTTTCAAAATGGTGATGATCATGTGATTAGGATAGGACAGGCGGTGTGCACAGAGTGTCAAAGGAGCTATTTAGCGGTGGATGAATGGGAACATGAGATCTGAGGTGGTCACATCCTGTGACCATCTGCACGGCAGTCATGCACATTCCAATTGCACACAGATGCTCAGACATACCATTACACACCACGCAGATATTTGAAGGCGTGACAATAAGGGTAATGCCATAGTTCATGGAATGTCAGCTGGATTCTGACAATCTTGTTTTTCATTTATTCATAAGTTGCTGAATGTATTTTTTTTTTAAGTAGGCATAGTGATTTTAAGCTACTTTAAATTATATTAATGGTCATAAATCAACCAGATTTATAATCCATGAAAATCATTTAGGGTGAATTTGTGACCTCACACTGTGTTGTCTAATTATCAAAACAACTCCAAAGTTTTATTGTTTTCCATCCATCCATGTTCATCCATCCATTGACTTGTTCATCCATGCAATGGCTATACTTGATTATTATTTATTAATTAAAGAAAATACAACCAAATCCCAAGTCAATTCCAAAGAGGCTGCTTTTTATTTTTCTCTTTTGCTTAAACCGAAATTATACCAGATTGTGACTTTAAAACCGAAGTACGTACTGAATTGTGATTTTTACAAGCAGAAGTGATAATGGTCAACCAACTGACAGCCACATGACTGAAACATCAGGAAGATGGAGAAATACCAATGGCTCAGGGAGGAGCTGGAGAAAGCTTGACAGGGGAAGGCAACTACAGTCCCTGTGGTCATTAGAGCACTTGGTCCAGTGACGCCCAAACTGGAGAAGTTACTTCAACAGCTACCTTAAACAAGGGATTGAGGCTCTCAGTTAACATAGTTTCATTCTTCACAGAGGTTTTTTATTTTTATTTCAGTGGATATGATAACTTGAATATTTTGTGTTTAATTTTGTAGTAACTCTAAGATTATAAAGTTTAATACTCTACTCACAAGATTGAAAATTAAGGCAGCCCTATCTGAGTAAAAACCTTCATCTCCTCCCTCTCCTCCCTTTGCACACAGTCAAGGAGAGCATGACTTTGTAGGTTTCTTCTTCTTCCACCTACAAAATCCACTTTTTAAACTGGTTTCTGGTTTAATTTTAAGTTTTTAAATGTGTATATTCCTGGGTTTAGAGAACTGTTTTTGGTGGGTGAGGAAATATCTGATCTCTCTACCTGTTTACTTCCTTAACTTTTTTTTCTACAAGAAAGCTATACATTATTTTTCTGGAACAAAACACAATGACAGACTTCAAAATGGTGGTGGACACTGACATCATCCTTGTTGATATGAAAGTGCAATGAGGTTGTGTCTCCAAGTGCTTTTTGTTTTGAATGAGTTAAGAAATTATAGGTCATTTTGAAAAACAATAGAAAGGCCAATTTTGATTTACCTATATTGCATACCTTTGAGATTTTCAGGTTTTCTTGCTCTGAAATGTTTTTTTTTGTTTTTTTTTGTAAAGGACTACCACTCAGTTCACAATTGGGACTCTTCTCCTCCCCTCCACTTTCTAATAAACTCTTAATCAAGCAAATGTCAGTGGTCTCCTCTCCCCACATAACATTCATACAGGACAAAGTAAGTCATAATAACATACTGCCGACTTAAAGGAACCTAATTAAACTAATGATGGCGTCGATTACTCCTCTGGTGTGGTTTTGGCTGCTCCGGTGCATTTTTAATTTCGTTTCTTTTTTTCTTTTTTTCCTTGAGTCGTTGCGCGGAGGACAGTGAGAATTTTGACATGTCAGAATGTGCGGGGCCAGAAGGAGGATTAATGGCCGCCTGCCTGTACCCAAGGTCCTTCGGCGGTAATTGCAAGCAGAATCTGACTCTATGATCTCAGCAGTGGTATGCGACATGCCAAAACAGCCTGCCTTTGACAGATTGCCTTTCTGCAGTAATAACTTAAGCACGCTCGTTCTCTCAAATTAGACATTCCCTGCTTCCCACAGCACTAAATGGGAGCAACGAGTTATTTGCACCCTGTCTGAATATATCTTCAGTGGAATGAATGATTTTACTTTAAGCTACTTTTGAGATCCCACAGTTTCACCTTTGACAAGTTCACAAGAATCAAACAAAATGCAGTAAATAGAAATCAAATTAAATGAAATCCTCATTTTTTTGTACTTTCTAGTATAAACTAAATGGCTGCAAATGTTTTTAGGTGTTCCACAGTCTTTGCCTGCAGGTCTGTGCCGAAATAAATCCCAGTGTGGGCCTCTGTCTGGCTCTCTCTCTCTTTTTCATTCTCTCCGTTGATAGTTTGTGTCCAGCCTCAGGACAGAGGGACTCCTATGAGCCACTCTGTGGTGGGTTGTGTTCTCTGGAGCAGTTAAAAGCCTGGCAGCCCCACCTCATGACTGTCCAAACACAGTCGACTCTAGGCATCCACATCAAACAGGCCTCTCTTACGAAGCTCATTGGAAAGTTAGCCACAGGGGCGCTGAGGTTATTTATTTAGTTTCCACATATAAAAATGCAACTGGTCTCAGATTCTTTAGACTTTCTTTTCCCTCTTTTTTGCTTTCTCATTAATGTTAGTAATTAATGGGACAAAGCGGCGTTTGAGGAGCAGTTTACACGCTGCGACTGGATCTGCTCAGCACTGCTGGATCGAGTCAAAAGCAAGATTCAGGGAGCGTAACTGGAAAAGACAAGTTAATGAAAGATTCTTTCAGTCCTCTCAGCAGCGCCGCGCACGGCTGACATGTCAGAGCAAAATTAACTTTCCCGGACTATGTGTGCTTTAGAGCGCGTGCACTGGCATCACTAATTCACCCCATCCTGAGAGATCCTTCGACATTGACGCTCGAGAGTAGATGCTATGTCAAAATGTAAATAAACTCTGGAGGAGCTTTGGCTCAGTGTGGGATGAAATTTATAGTTTTGGCATTTACTCTGCAGTCATCATTCATCCCCCTGTCGAGAGGAGAGGCCTTGATCAGCCGAGCCTCCATTGGCCCTCAGATGACCCCACAGGCTATCTGACCAGCTGTGGTTCAGATGCCTCACTCTCAGATGTTCACATTTCTGTAAGACTGTTAACCCTCTCTCCAAAACACTCTCAGACAGGGAAAACCCTTTTCTAAATTGGATGAAGCAGTCTTATGATTTTGAAATAAGATACTCTTGCTGTTTAGCAAATGTTAGGTAATTTGAAAACCTTCTCTTAGAGTGGAGAACACTGAAAAAGACCAAACTCTTGTCTAATACAATCCTATGCAAATGTATTGCTACCTCTTGAACTTTTTGACTTTAGACATCCTAGTTTTAAAACTTTTTAACAACAAAATAGTCTCTGGAGTGCATTTGTGTTTGCTCCCGTTACTTTTTACTGCAAATAGTCTTTTGGGAAGATCTGTTATAGCTTTTTTTACCAGTATCAAAAAGTCAGTCAGATTGGATGGGAAGCATCTCTGAACATTAGTTTTCAAGTCTTCGCTTAGATTGTCAATTCAGAGTATGTGTAGACTTTGACTGGACTGTTGTAATACATGAATTGCTTTGATTTAAACCATTCCATTGTATCTCTGGCTGTATGTTTAGGGTTGTTGTCCTGCCGGAAGGTGATCCTCTGACCTAGTCACAAGTCTTTTGCAGCCTTTAATACAAGAGGCAAAAATGTTGAGAACCATGTATAGTTTAATGTCATGCAATGCAACAAAATGTAAACATGTTCGAAGAGCATAAATAGTTTTGCAAGAACTGTAATGAAGCATTGCCATTTATCCTAAAGCTAACTAGTAAAAGCATAAGTCACAACTGTCCAGCTTGCATCAGTACATGGCCACTCACTTCAGGAGGCTTGAGTTCATGTGGAAGAACTAAGCACATGTTTTGTTTTTTCTCAGCACCATGAAACAAGTGATTGTGTTTGCTGACTGCTTGCCGAAACGCATCACTGGCAAGAGGAAAGCTAGACACGTTCTCACTTCATCCGAAAGAACAAAGCCCCTCAGTGCTTTTCCTCCTTTTAACAGGTGAGTGCTCCAGCTATTAATTTGTGCAGGACCACCTGCTTTAATTGGTCTTAATCTGAAGCGAGCGGCTTTGATCCCTCTGACAGTTTGACTGCATTAGCACGAGTGCGGAGGCTAATCCCATGCGTCGCTCGTTCTTTTTTCTCAGCCAGAGGCCTGTCCAATGATAATATGTCAGCTGAGGGATAAGCCCTCATCAAACAGCCAGGTCTAAGCTGCTGGAAAGCAGGGGGCTGAGGGGCCACCTGCATGCTTCGCTTCAGACAGAGATACAGACATAAAAAGCCACGGTTTTTCAAGGCTGTAACAGTTAGTGTCCTCTACTTAAACTTGTTTTTGTGTTTCGATATCTTATGTCCTGTGACCTCACACTTCTTGATTCAAGATTAACACTATTACATGGTCCTCTGACCTCGAGTGAAGCCTGGCTGCTACAATGACTTCTTTATTTCCACCATCTGAGTGCTGATCACACATACCCCACACACATGAGCCACATGTCCAAAAAACAGGGGCTTTATCTGTCTTCTGTCATTTTATTAACAAGTAACAAGCATGTGAAGTGTTTGTCCTGAACTCCATCTGAACTCCCATGAATTATGATAGCCATCTCACAGTCAACACTATCTGCTTTCAGCAGAGGAATAAAGAGATAGTGTTAGAAAAGAGAAAAACAGCAGCTCTTATGCTTACCCAGTGATTATATCACACATCATGGTGGTTTTACTTATCATTACTGGCAGATTTGGACTTCAGTGGATCTTTTATATGCTTTGTGCTGAAGGGATGTCAAATTGGCCTTTTTTGGGGGGTTGCATGTGAAAAATAAAGTTTAAAGGAAAGCTAATGGTTTTAAAAACACTCTTTTTTTTGTCCTTTTTTATCCTTTTTAATTAGAGGGCAAAAACGGTGGCATTTCCTGTCATTGTTTGACAATGCTATTGTTTGGATGACAATATGTTTTTGGTTTCAAGTAAAAATTAAATGAAAAAAAAAGACACACACTGCAGGACTTTTTGGAGTGTCTAGCTCTGAATGTGTTACAATAAACTATAAAAATTAGGTTTCACACACACACAGCTTTCAATCAGGAAGGAAGGACATGTGACAGGGAAGGACACAAAGAGCAAGGGATTAGAAAAGTAGCCTTTGACTGACCCAAATTCCTAGAAGTCACTAAGTAATGTTTTAACATAAGTTACATATTTGGCCATATACATATAACTGTAAAGAATGCTGTAAGAGAGAGAAATATCAGAGTAAGAGACATAATGAGTGAAAAGTACTAAACATGTTTGACCCCACAAATGAACTTTCTTCTCCTAATTCATGCCTTTTTTCATCGCATATCAAACACTGCTCCTTAATTGGAATGGTACCAGAAAAAGTGACATTTCACATTTACCTTACTTGAATGGCAGGTTCTCATTTATGATTTATTACAAAAACAATTGTATGCACTATTTTGTCCCTCTATTGAATAAACATAATGTATTTAAGCTAAAGATTGGACTTTTTCCAATCCATTTAATACCAATACCATTTAAATGAGTTATTTTTGCACATTGTCTATGCATAACTTGTCCTCCGAAGCAGCTGTAGTCTCAAGTAGTCATTTCTGGATTTAAAGTTTTCAGGTCTTAGCCTTGCTTTTTTAGGCAAGGCTAGGAGAGCCATAAGGTGAGAGACAAAACAGAAATAAATTGTTCATATCAATCCTTTTGTTAATTCATATAACTTTCTCCATATTGTGAAAGCTAAAGTATGAGTTTTCATTCCTTTTCTTTTTTTTTTCAAATTAATTTGTTAGGATGCACATGATCTTATCTCTGTAAGCATTTGGAAAAAGTAGTGCTATTTTTTTTACCCTCTGTCGAAACTTGATTATCTTGTGACATCTCCACTTTATCTTATGATCGCTTCAAGGGTGGACAAACTGCTCTCAGGGTTTTAATTTTATTCCACAAAGTCTTTGATCTACAACCGAAGAAGTTTGGTTGAAATATCAGTTCTAACAACGATACTTTGAACTGCAGATTTTTTTCAGCCCTACGGCTCAACGAACCACCAAAGGATCTTCTGTCAGACACAAATGAATCCATTGGAAGAAATATCTTGTTAACTTGCAATATGGAGAAACATTTAATGCTGTGAGTCTTTTTCTGGAAATCTAGAATTTTTTGATTATTATCTCTGAAATACCAGGGTATTTTAGTGGAACATTTCCAGAGTTTTGCCAAAAATCTGAAAACAGTTCATCATTGGTTTTGTAGCAGAATAAAATGTAAGTCCAAATCCAAAATGTAGCGCCAAGTCAACACATAAATGGTTCAGCAGACACCAAATCAATCTCTTTTCATAGCTTCAGTCACCAGACAAATAAAACAAAAATCTATTTACATTTTATTTCCCCTGAAACTCAACAAAAGTTACCTTATTAAAAATGATGCGGCTTCTATAAAACATAAATGTATTTTTGTCATTTTCACAAATCATTACCAAGCTGAACAATAAATTTGTGTTTGACTGAATTTGTGGCCAGTTGTTTGATCGACATTCCCACACAAACAAGTGCTAAAATATTCAGTAGACTGGAAGGTGACTCGCCACTCATGGACACAAGGCACCGATTAATCAAATGTTGTGTGCACTATCACCAGCTGGCAAGACGGGCCTCTAAGCCAGCGAGTAAGTAAGTCCGCAGAGAAGCTGGTGGCACAGCTGAGTTTGTCTTCTGAAAGTGCAGCTGTCCAAGACATGACAGCTACAGCATTAGCAGGGCCATTAAGAGGTGTAGAACATTTCCAGGGAAACCATTTGAAAAATGACAACCCCGGGCACTGCTGAGGTATTAATTATACACAGCACCCATGAAAAGTGGGCGAAAACAGTTAGATAGACAAAAGATGTTTTGTTTTCTCACAAGATGCCGTGTTTGTGCTTTCGGAGAGCAGAAGACACAGTGAGGAAGGTGAGAAACTCTTAATTCTCTCTACTGTCAGGAGCAGGCAGTCATGAAACATAGATGACTGGGGTGATGATTAATGTCTACTTGTTGATTTTTAAAAATAACAATGTATATTGGTTAGTTTGAATAAAAAAGACTTTTTTGGTCCAGTTTGAATTTTTATGTGCCATGATTGGTACGTTAGATGTTGCGGCCATTATTGAAAGGGAAAAACGCAGATTTCGTACTAAAAGACACAGCACACAAAAAGCAGTCATAAATTGTAACTTTTTAAATCAATGTAAGTATTTTTTTCTTCAATTTAATACTGAGTGTGTAAAAAATATTTTGTAATAGATTTACCTGCTACAGCAAGTTTCTAAGGAAAGGACTAACTGACATTCCTGTACACACAAGAATGTTTTTTAAAAAGTGGTTGTGGGTTTTGAAAACACCCACATCCACAGTGAACCTTTTCCCAAAAATTTTTCATTCACACAGAAAGAACAGAACAAAACAATAATTTTATAGTTTTTTTTTTACTCCCCCAGGACTGTAGGTGGAGCTAAGCACAGACTAGGGCACACGCATAAAGCCTTTTGTGGTAAACGCAAGAAAACAAGAATGGTGAACAGCATAGAGATTCTGTGTCATAAAATTAATAAACATGACAAAAATGTAATCCGTCATTACTATTGTTGTTTATGATTCACTTGGGGTTATAGGTCAGGTTGGAGGTTGTGCGTTTTTTCTTCTCACCCAATATGTGTATTGACAGATTGAGTTTTTCTTTTTTATACTGCTATACTTTCTATACTGCTGCAATAAAACAAGTATTTACTTTAAGGCTTTTGGACATTTTTTTCCGGTGGATGTCAAAAGACAAGGACCAGTGCTCTAAGTTCAGAATAAAACAAGTTTTGCTAAAATTTAGAAAAACTGAGTGTCCTAAGTGTCCCTTTTTTCCCTTTTGTATTGTGCCAGTATATATGTCTTGTTATACAGTTGTGCTTACAGTGGATTACCCTAAAAATAGATATTGAAAATAATTGGTTTTTCTTGGATAAATGCACTTTGCTTCTTTACACCACTTTAAAATAACTTCCTATTAATGCAACTGGTAAAGGGGATGATAGCCTTGGGGTAAAAGATTATTAATCTCGTCTTCTATTCTTATTAAGAAAAATAAGTAAAAGCTAGGAGGTAGTTGAACTTCTCTTTAGCAAAAGGCTGTATTTTTCTCCCAAAATAAGATTACGGTAAGAACTTAGGGGATTTTTTAACCCCGTTATGTGGAAAGCTGTTTCATAATGACTAAATCTGCCTGTAGTATTAATTGGGGATTAATTTGCCATGTTTTCAGTACGATGAAGGCATTAACTTGGATCCAACAAGGTGCCTCCTAATTAAAATTTCAAGTTCCTCGGTGTGTTATAATTCCCATAAGAATGTGGTTCATTAATTGGTCATAACTAAACCCCAAGTAGAGCTGATTATAGTGATGGCAGTAAGTTTTCTCACAGGAGTTTAAATTGTAAGAGTTTTGAATATACAGTGCCTTGCAAAAATGTTCACACCTCTTGAACTTTTCGTATTTTGGTGCTTTTCACCCACAAACCTCAAAGTATATTACTGGGATTTTGTGAGACAGAGCAACACAGAGAAGTGCATTACTTTAAAGTTGACAAAAAAAGAAAAAAAAGTTTTAGTATTACAGATTTGAAAAGTGTGGCCTGCGTGTGTTTATTCAGTCTCAGATCTATACTTTGCACAACCTTCATTTGATCTCTTCCATTGATCATAATGTGCAAGGATCACATCCCCAACTCCAACATCTCTCTGCATGGCTTTCTATCCATACAGTCAAACAGAGATATAAAGAAGAGCAGAAGAAGCAAATTAGGTGAACTAGCAGTGTTTGTCAAAACTCACGATGTCATCCAGAATGTTGCACTGTAAAATATCTTCTATGCTGCCTGGAAATTGAGCTGTTAGCATGTCATGACATGACATGAGACAGTCATACAAAAACAGTCTTCATTCAGAGGCCTCTCCGCATGTTGCAAGACTGACTGCTATCAGAGAGCCTTCCTGACTACACCTAATGGCTCTTTCTAGATTCTTGGAGGGTATGAGTTACAACAGCTTTATTTTCACTTTGGGATAAATAAAGCACCTTTGAACTAAATTAAATTAGTATTTTTTAATGATAATGCTTGTTAGGGAGATAATCGGTGATGTTTCTAATGTCCTTGTGCCTTTTGGATTATTCAGCATCACAGACCTACACTTAGTTGACTCATAGAGAGTTGATCAAACATAACTTTGTGCCCTTACCGACTTTTTCAGCAGCTTCGATTTACAGTAGGCTATAGGCTTTGTAAGGGCACCGCAATAAAAAAGGGGAAAAAAAACCCTGCAGCAGTCATCCTGCTTTGTTCTGAGTGGCCAATTTTTAAAAATCATGGCCTCTTCAGTAGCAGCAGCAGAACAACTTGTTCTTGGAGCTTTGTTCAATACTAGTAGCTTGAACTGCATTGAAATGTTATGATCTAAATTATGAGCAAGGAAGCCAACTTTAATTTTTTTTTTTTTTAAAAAAAGGTTCTATTAAGAAGAGGTTAAATGGCAAAATATGACACAAGTTGAGACTGAAAAAACACAGAGAAACAATTAGGATTTTTCCCCCCCCATCTAACCGTTTGGGGATACATACAAAATGCTAGTTCTAGTTCTAAATTAAACAATTGAATAAATATGTGACAAAGCTAAAGTGAAAAACTGTGGGTTCTAAAAGCTTTTTTTGAACTCATTGCTTGAAAAAAGTCAATAAACCATTTTGATAAGGTTTTCACCTTAGAAGTGTAGTTTGCACACTTCTAATAGCTAATCTATTTTTTGCCTAGCTTTTACATGTCTGGTGTGTCTCTTGGTCTTCATGATGGCATCTATTGTTCTTTAATAAAAATCTGAAGCCTTTGTAGAATAGGAGTACTTACATTTAGTTTTAAAAAGATACAATTAGACTCTACCTTCAGGTTATTGCTGAACTGGATCTTATTTAGGGGAATCAGTGTAGAAGACAGGGAAATACTAATGTATCCCACACTGTTAAGATTTTTATTTTTAAAACAATTTTCAAAACCATCTATCACCATATTTTTTCATCTACTAAAGTTTTGCTCCACTCTGTGTTGGTCTATCACATAAAATACCAGTAAAATGCATTGAAGTTTATGGTTGTGATATGATAAAGAGGGGAAAAGTTCACTAGGTATGAATACTTTTACAAACCACTGTAGTGGAGCCATTTCCTATCTTCTCCTCGGGGAAGTGAAAGGAACTGATGATGGCCACATAATATCTATTCGTAGAGGTCTCATAAATAAAGCGCTGCCCTGAGTGCAAACTATGTTTATTATAGCCTTGGAGTTACTTATGCAGATAAATGCAGCGCCATTCATCATCACTTCTATTCATAAATAGCCAATAACTCATCTCCCTCCATATGGAAGATTAGACCTTGGAGATGTGACTTAAGCGCAGGAAGTATTTGGTTCATGGAAAACATGAGTGATCGCACACAAAGCCGTCTCCCCTTTACTCATTATATCTTATTCTACATGTCATTTCCCTGCTTAGCTATCATCTGCGAGACCCATAAAGAATCATATGAAAAGCTTGCCTGTGGTTTGCTGACTGAGACCAGATGAGGAGTTCTTTTTTTTTTTACTTAGCGTAATGTGCTGGTTTGCAGGGAGGAGGCCACAGAGGTGTAGGGACTGATGAGAAGGGATGATATATGTAGCGCCAGTGTCCCAGCTCTCCTCTGGCCTATTGTCATTAATCACGGCCATTAGGCTCCCCCTTCTACTGTTCGTGTTGTCTGCGCCGAGCTTTTGCAGCCTCTCTTTTGCAGCCTCTCTTTTGTCCCACACCCATATAGGGAAAGGCTGTGCAGTTTCACCGGAGAATAGTACTAAAATTTACTCTCAGGAATTAAACTCTGTCTTGTTATATTGCAGCTGTTTCATTACTCAGCAGCAGCAGCAGGGGCTTAATTCTGAGCTGTAATGTTCAGGAGATTTCTTTTAGCGAGATTTAACTGTTTTATCTTAGAAATGAGTAGAAGTGTTTCGATCTAAGCGCTCACATTATCTCCCTGTTACTGGGAGCTAATCAGCAGTCAGAGAGGCTCTCCTTCTCTCTACAGTGAAATCTTCACATCGTTAACCCCCCTCCATCCCCCCAACCATCCTCCATGTCATCAAACCTAAGAGCTCTGATATGATAATATGTGTGAACTGAAATGTGAAAGCAATTCATATCACTTTCCAAGGGCTTTGAATGTTTGATTTGCATAGAGAAAATGATATTAGATGGGCATATTGATTTAATTTTATCCTGGAGCACTGTTAATTATGGTATCATAAAAGTGTCATCTCTTTATTATCGGGTTCTCAACAGGGGCCGGCGGCTGACGCTGCCGAAGTACTCAAATTGCTATGGTTAGGTTATCGTCGCGATATTGTTTGGCATAATTTACATTACAAGACTGCCTCACGATATGGTGAGGATATATAATTTTTTATAATCAATATGTTTAGATCAAACTTTTGTTACTTTAAAGGGTTATCTGGACTTTGTCTTCCTTTGTTCTTTGATGTTAAATGAAAGCAGTACCAACCTTTAAGTGGAGGATATGGGCTTCATTTTCTATCGACTCCTTCCTCAATTCATTCCCCCATTTCATATTTAGACATTACCGTTTCATACTTCCATTTTATACTCATGAACAAACAATTTTGTATATCTGTAGTTAAACCATTGTATTTCAGGTTATTTTTCTTTATAGTTTTTATTATAATTATTTTAAATAACTGCAAATAAATACTCACAATCGTCCTCAAAGAACACATAAAATTCATTTAAATTCTCCATTGTTTTCTGAATATGTTGTGTTAAGCTTGGTGTCTTAACGCAACATATTAGCTATATTGGGCAGCTTATCAAAAAAACATTTGTGACAGACAGTAACAGTCTGTCACAATAAGTCAATAAGCAATAAGTCTATTGCTCCCACAACTAAAGAGGATCTATGAGGAAAAATCATGCATGGTCTAACATTTTATGGGACAATAATATGGTGTGATTGTTGGTGTGACCAATGTCTAGTTCTTGTCCTCTTTGGTCCAGTCATGAGCTTTACACTGTTCTTTCCTTCATCCATCTCTCCTTCTCTTCTACCCAATTTTTTAAAATCAAGAAAGCAACTAATAACAATTTTAGCAACTTCTTTTAATGTTGCTGGAGACTTTTGTCAGTGGGGGTAATCTGGGCTGCCCTAGATTACCCCCAGATTATATGAAATGGCCTAGATGCTGAAGCTAAGATAGAGTGAAGAGGGTCTCCTGATGCCGGAAAAGAAAGAGAAGGAAAAATCTTCTGAAATTGTATTCTGTTTACCTTTATCATATCAGTAATATTGAACTACTATGGTTGGGTACACAGGTATGAAATTGTTTGTTTACTGGGTGGAAATTGAAGTAGACTGGAATGAAATCACAATGTCTGGGTACCAAAGGGGAGGTATAAACAGGCAAACTGGCAAACTGACCACAGCTGGCTGATGCTGAGCTCTTTGCAGCTACAGCTATGCAGGTGGTTGTTAAGAAGATGCAGATGGATTTCCATTGTTTTAGTTTCCAGGTGAATTCAGGCCCTTACAAATTGATTCCCCGAGTGCAATTTATCTAAATGAGCAGTGATCATTATTCCAGATCTGGCCCATTCTTAATGCCGGAGCACTATTGAGCAGATATCTCTTTAAACACTGCAAAGAGGTGGTCTGGGCTGAAGGAAAGGCAGAGTACATTCATTACTCCTCTCTCTTCCTTTTTGTCCCTGAGAACACAAAGCAGTGCATAATGTGCAATCTGATAAGTGTTCTCCTGCGTGTGCCAGGACACCCCCCAAACCCTTTTCATTGTCCCATATATCACCGGCCGGCTCAGCTGCGGTTTGCGAGGTAGAACTCTGGGATTGGTGTGGCTGAAGTTGATGAATAGGCCTGCAAGGGTGAGAAACTCCAGGGCCAAGCTGTAGGTCCATCCCCATGGCATGTGATGCTGATTGGCTTTGTCCTGTGCGGCCGCTCCGTAGAGGCGGACATTAAGATTAAGTGATGCTGTCGCGTCGGGGAGCAGCGCACTGCATCATCCCGGGGAGGAGACAGCTGCGGTGGTTAATCCTTCATCACCAAGGGAATGCTGCCAGAGCAGAGATATACAGCCAAAGATAACCCTCCATAACTTCTGCTAAAGATCAGAAACTTTAAGTCTGCATCCGTCTGTCCTCGATTCTCTCTTAAAAATGAGGAAGGAGCTGCATGCCGAAGGAAAACGAATGAATCAAATGACGTTAAGATGAGGCGACTGTTTACTGAGATGTAATCCCTCTTTAACTAACATCAAGAAGAAAATCAGTCACTTACTTACCAGTCAGTAACCACGGCTTCAGTGTGCTGAGAGAGAAGAAACAAGGGCAGACAAACAGAAACCCATTTACACAGCTTCTGCAATCACTCTCATGTCACTGCCTATACCAGAGGTGTACTTTATCACACATGCTGTGTTGTGGGAATTCCCAGCAGATTGGAAATCTAGTTTAAACAGACTACAAAAAAAGGGGGCCACACAAAGCAGAGCTGAAACATTCCAGTATTTATGGGCCTGCACGTGGTGTCAGCATATTTTAGATTGCTGGGTTTGCATGTTTGTTGTTGTTCTGATTTAGCTGTCATGACATGATGGATGAATATCATCATGTAAAAAGTTAAAACGAGAGGCTCGGAATCTGACAGAAAGCCTGCGTTTATTGTCCCACACTGACCTGAAAACGTATTATAGCAGGATCATTTTCTTTCTACATAAATAAATGTACAGTTGATAGAACGTCTTATTCAACCATGGTGCTGTAAAATGGATTTGCTCCGCTGCAGATTCGCCCTTCTGTTTGCTTTTGTTGTCACTAAAATCTTTCAGATGATCAGAACAACTCAGTATCAAAGATACCCTTAGTTAATGCAGAATGCATTTTTTAAATGAAAAAGAACATCATGCCTCCATTCAAACAGGCTGGTTGTATGAAAAATCACAAGTGCATAAAGATCAACTAAACATTCCCTCATTTATGATGGTCTTAATCTACTTTTCTGCTTTAGGACCTGAACAACCTGACATAATTAATGGAACCATAAACTGTGAGATCGACATGCAGTGGCGTGACCTTATTTAGGTTATTTATGCTAGAAAATCCTGCAGTGCAACTGACATGAGCAATTCTGCGAAGAAGAGTGGGCCTAAATTCCTAAATAGTAATGTAAAAGAATCATTGTTACTTATTAAATGGGACCTGTTATGCAAAATTCACATTTTGCACATTTATACTTCCATTTGGGTTTTAGCTGTTTCTAAATACAACCCACTCACTTAAAATATACACCCAGCCATTTCTACCAATAAGTTAACACTTTTTGATGTCTGTAAAAAAAAAAACATTTCGATACCCCCCTGGTTAAGTCACACTATGTTGTTACCTAGCAACCCCAACTGAGCCCAGTTCTTAACAATCTAGCAACTTAAATGGAGCTTCAGCATGTTTGGTCAGCTGGTTTTATCTCTATATGTGCTATACAATGACTGCTGGAAAAGACAAGTGTTTTGTTGTTGACTTACCATCCATAAACCACTTGCTATGTTCTTGTTGGTTGTGCAGGAGGCTCTACTTCTGCTTTTCAAAGTTGTGCAGTTGTATAATTGCAAAAGAAAACAAAGTGGTTTACAAGCATATTTAGATTACATGTTTTTTTATTGCTCTGATGTAGCTGTCATGATATGATAGATTCTTTTCAAAATGTAAAATGTTAAAGGGGAAGGCCTAAGATCCAAGGAAACGCCTGAGTTTTTTTCTCCAGGACTGACCTGAAAATGTATTATAGTGGGATCATTTCCTTTCTGAGCATCTCACCCTTTCCACTGCCCCAAAGCAGGTATTCCTGTTTACATTTTCATACCATTTGTGCTTCCACTTTTCTGAATATGGTAATTTCCCTTGGAAAGCCTCAGAGATCCTGGGGGGATGATATATTTGGTATGGCAGAGGCATACCTACAGAGAGCACTTGTGACAGTGACATATTAGTTACAGTGTCTCTTGGAATCTGATAGCTTCAAATTTGCCACCTTGTTAAGTTTTGATTTATGTGATACCATTTCACTGAAGTAATTGGGCTGGCCTGTTGTAGAAAATAATCAGCTTTACCAGAGAACAAACGCCGGGCCATGCTAATGAGGCAGTCGGCCCGCTGAACTGATGCTGTCGACTGACAGTTATTAATGATTGTTATGATGTCCAGACGAGTTTCGAATGGATGGAGTTAAGTGAAAAAAGTGACATAAAAAAATCCAGCATATTGGAAAGTATTAATGAAGTAATATACTGCTAGGAAAACGATCATTTGCGTTGTCAAGGCAATGTGTAATTACCCAGCAGCCATGGTGAATGGCTGTTTTTGGCAGTCTGACTGTGGTGGGGAGTAAGTGCTGAACAACCTGGCAGGTAATGGATGGATCTTTGCTGGCAAGGGGCTAAAATGCACAAGGTGGTGACAGAGGTGTACAGATTGATGAATTAATTGGATCTTTCTTGGGACATAACGGGAACCACTGTGGCATATGCTTGCCTTGTTACTTTAGAATGACTACTGACCCTCAAAGTGAAATCCTCTCTTGCAGGGAGCTGTGGCTGTTTTTTTATTTTGTATTTTTTGGACTGCAGATATAGTACTTTGATGTAATCCAAAGCAACTGTTTCATAATTTCAACAAATATTTGTCCAAGACCTAATTGCATTAGGCTTTGTTTTTTTTATTCATAACTTTGTCTAACTGCTACTTGAAAGCAACACAATAAATGAATTAGAGTTTGCAATGAGATTTTATACTTTATAGCTCCAACAGAGGAGAGAAATTATGAAAAAATATCCATCCATTCATCTGTCACCGTAGAAAAGTTGTTTTCAAATACTGCAAATTAAACATGTAGGGTTTACAACATAATTATTAGAAGTATTGATTAGGATAAACACCAACAGTGGTTTGTGGTAGTTTATTATATAATGTGGATTTATTATATAATGTGTCATGTTGTACATTATCATTTCAAAAAGCTACTTCTGCATTTTGTAATAAAGCAAAAGGTCATAATTTTAATACATAAAATAGAGGACAGTATTTCAAAATGTGTTAAAGTTCATTATTAAATAATATGGTTTTAATGATGTTTTTTTACATTTTGAAGTGGTGTTATTACATAACGCAGCATGGTATCAGGTGGGTGTCAAGATGAATATACTTGGAGCTCTTTTGGCATTTGACTAACTTGCTGAACAAAACCATCATGTTAAAGACATCATAATAAGTTTTGACCTGATAATCATAAAAGCTAATAATATATTTTTATTTTTTGGGATTTGAGCATTCCAGATTCTCAAAATCTGCTGCCTGTTTCTTGGTTTTAGCTGGATTCAAACCAGACCTGTGTATTGTGGATCAAAGAGTTTCATACATGACATCACCTTCCTCTGACTGCTTAAACACTTTTGTCCACCTGCAGCTGCTTGCTGAGATCGGCACATAGTTGACATTTAATCAGAGCCCTGCAACACCCCTTTGTCAAACCTCTGAAATGCTCTTACTTTGCACGAACTCCTGTTGAGCGAGAATCAAAGTTCTTACAGCTGCTCACTGTCACTGTGGTCTTACCTCAGCAAGTGCCCACTAGCTGCGACCTAACCTCCCCTCCTTCCACTCGATCCCCCCCACACCAACACAGACACATATAAACACACACAGACGTGTAAACACACACTCATCTCCTATCAAGTTGGTGCATTAGGCCAGACTGCCGCCTGCATCAGTGGGCCTCTTCGGCCCACAGAGAGTCCCAGGCCCATCAGCCCAAATTAAACTGGAGGCTTTAGTAAAGGCGCTGCTTTGGGTGCCACTGAGCATTACACTGACACAAATGCTGAGGATCTTTGTCAGCTATTATTTCAATACATGAGTGTGTGGTGCCTTGTCTGCCTCGGTTTCTTTGAAGCTCACATTTCCTCATCCTGTTGCTTTGATGTGATAGGACAATGTTTTTGGATATCTGCAGGTTAATTATCCTGAACGTCTCATTATTATTTATTAAGAGCTAATAAATGTTTTGTCCCTCAGGACTTTTGTCCTATGCAGGTTTGACAATGTGTAGTCCTTTTCTTAAAAAATGTGTATTTAAAGATATCACGATGTTAGGATTTCATATCAGTCGACATTGATAATTATTGATTAGCTTTTCTGTTCTAAATATCTAGAATACTGGCAAACTTGTGGTGTGTACTTTCTTGATATATCCGTAGTTTCCTCTTGAGGAACATTTTCTCCGTTCATGCAGCTGTTTTTTTTAATTTTTAAGCAGTTATATGGCACAATGGCTAAACCTGAAAATGCTGCTGTGGGTAATGAGACATTCTTACCAGCTTAAGTAGCATTTTCACTCAGTCTTCTGGGGTTCATGTTAACACTTAACACCAAAACACGCAGATTGACAGCACACATCAGGCTTGCAAACTTCTTCCGGGCAAAGTCGACAGATAAGTTTCATTGCTTTGCACCGTGGGCTTGTGCACACCCCCTTCTAATGCTACCCTGGGTTACTGCCAATAGGGTCCATATCAAATTTCACCATTGATCATTACATTACTGGTTGCCACAGGCCTCAACTTGCTGGTCCTTCTCTTTCTTTTTTGTCCTTTGTTTGATCCCAGAAAGTGGCGTACGTGTTTCAGAACATGTATTATATCAACTGGCTCCATCATTTGCCAGTAGTTAAGGCAACTGTCTTACTGCTGACTCTTGAAAACTAGTGTAGTTTGAGAAGCAAGGGCTTAAAATGGATCTTAGAGAGACAACAGAGCTGATCTGCTTTGCTTGTTGGATCATGTCACATCTTTCTCAATGCTCTCCATAGAAGCTGGACTCATTCCCTTTCTCTGTTGTCTGTCTGGGCAGAATGTGAGCAAAATGGGCAAGATAACAAACTAAATGGAAGACATTTCCCCTCTCAACCATGACTGTAATCACGGCTTGTTATTACTCTCCAAGATGGAGCTATTATACTATATTCATGTTATCCACAGCACTTGTCTTGGGAAAAATAAAGTTAAGGAGTAATTAAATGCAATCAGTTTTCCATCTTTGTAATAATTGGAGCAATTTTGTTTTATTTTTAGATGGAAAGCTGAGCTTCAATGAGGTGTATATTTCTATTCACACATCTCATCGTACATCACAAGCTAATACTGTTTTTTTTTTTTTTAAACCAAAATTAGCATTAAACTTTTTCAAGAATGCACCTTAAGCATCTGGGAAACTAATGTATGATATTAATAATATGCATCCCATCCGGCTGGATCTTGTTTACAGAGCACAGTGGCAGCTCGGGGTTATTAATCATGTTTTTCTTAATTACCCTGAATAGCAGCTCTATCCCCAACTCTGTGTTTGACCTTTTTTCTGGATCCTTTCAAGCCATTAATCATGCAAAGATCAACGACAGCCCCAAAAAATAGATTGCACTGCATTGCCACTGCAACTTATGGGGGTCACGGGGTCTACTTATGCAGAAACTTATATATGATTATCTACAGCTGATTTTACTTACATTTTGAATTAAAGTTATATAGTGGTTGGAAGAAATTCTTATTGCTCAGCACAGTTGAAATGCTGATGTTTATTCTGTCCCAATTTTTGATGAAATGACCACAGCAGATGGTTTTGAAAGACAAGAATCCCTTTTTCCAAGTACTGTTCTTGGTTTCTCGCCATACTGCCTGGTGCAGACTTACTCCTAATGTTAGTCTGACAAATAACTGAACATCTGTGTGTGGCCTATCTGCTGAGAAGGGATAGCTAAGTTCTGTGAGCTTTCATGTCCTTGCCAGAAAGTTGATACAATTTACTGAGAAGTCTTAAAGCAAACATTTTTATTTATTACTGCCAACCTGACAAGTGAGTTGTTGCCATTTTTGATCACATCAATGCAATTGCATGTAAGGGAAGAGGCAAAGGTACTCCTACCCTTTGAACTTTTTTACATTTTTACACCCACTGACCTAACCTATTCATTGCTGCTCCATGCTTTCCCAAGCATCCCCACAACATGATGCAGCCACCACCGTGTTTTACAATGATAAGAGTGAATTCAGGCTGATTTTGTACAAATGTTTTGACTTGTAGACCAAAAGGTGTTGCTCTCAGCTCCTCAGAGAACCTACTTCTACACGTTTACTGTGTCTCTTGTGTAACTTGTGGCTGTTTCCTTGCCACTCTCACATAAAGCCAGATGTGTGGACTTCAAGAGAAACTAATTCCTCCTCCTGAGCAGTGGGACCCTGCAGCTCCTCCACGGTTACATATTTAGCTGCTTCTTTGATTAAACCTCATCCAGCTTAGGTGGATGAGTTGGTTAGGAGAGGGCAATGTAGTGCTAAAATTTGATGATAGCTTGAAATGTTGTATGCAATAAAGATAAAAGTGAAAAAAATAGAAGATATTTTTAACAGTATATATGTCACAAAATAAAACTTACCAAACATCAAATGGGCAATTTCTGATGCAGTTACATTAAAGAGTGCAACTGTACTGTTGATGAGCCTGGAGCAATCACATTTCATTATATTTTCAAATATATTTTTATTTATTAATGCTCTCACAGATCTAACAGTGAAATTAACAACTCTAAATACCAAAGAAGGATTTCTCATACCTGGTCTTGGTAAATTGGAACCTGTTAATATACACAGATATGTACCTTTTTTACATATACATGAGTACTTTTGCAGATGTACTCATGGTTCAACACACCTGAATTAAATGACTAGTTCAATTTGAGGCCTCCGCAGAACTTCAATATATAATAATAAAGAGGTAATTCAGTTGGTTGGAGGAGGTACACAACTAAAGTATGTAGGACCATGCCTCTTAATAAGTATAATTGGCTGCTCCTGATGTAGTCCATAAAAATATGATAAAATATATTGAAATTTATCATGTGTGCTTAAAAAAAGCCTAGAATGTGTGGATACTTAGGCATATCAAAGCACAAATAATACCAGTTTATTGCTTTGAAAAGTTAAATTGCTGGGGAAAAATTCATTTGGCCTCATGTAGAGTTAATCTGAAAACATTTGAAGTAAAAGTCTGGTTGTTTATCATTTAGGTCAGCCGTGCTGTGTCTAAAATTTGCATTGCTGAGCTGTTTTATACACAACTCCTTTTTTTCTACCACTCCCCACCAGAAGTCAGTTAAACAGATGAACTATTGCGGGACAAAGATTAAACAGTAACTGGGGTTGCCTCAGCTTTACATGAATAGGGCTTGACAGACATTTTATCAGTAAACCAATTAACATGATTTATGGTGGTGCTGCTGTTTTGGTGGCAGGAGGGGAGAGCCACGAGACTTGTCCATAAATACAAAGGACTAGCTGAGCAGCTCCTTTCCAAAGTGAGATGTTATCAGATTCATCTCAAATCTGCTTTGCTGGCATGGAGTCAGCATGCATTTGTAAATGCAGCTACTGTGCATGTTGGACCACCCCCTTTTCAAAAGGTCAGGAGTTGAAAATCCCGCCTGAGGAGTTGAAGAGAAGGGCGTGAACTCCCGACCCCTTTAATGTAACCGGCTCTTATCAGGGTTCTCCCACCTAATCTGTGCGCTTTGTTCATCCCGTGACATGGAAAATAACTGCAAATCCCAGAATTATGGTAAATTACCAGTACAGTCAGATGATTTAGGGGCTCACAATCCTTTGAGGACTCATTGGCGTGAATTTAGTCTGACAGCAGCTGACTCATATCTGTCAAGCTTTGGGTCTGACATGTGGTTTACCTCTTGGCATATATTCACTCCCACACAGTGTGGAATTTGAGCCCTTCCCGCGAGCTCAGGTACCGAGTTTGCTTTGGGAAGATTTACAGTCTCCCAAAAACATGTTAATTAGGCTCTGTCTTTTTCTGCACAAGGTGCCGTTTTAACTTTCTCAGTCAGAGGTCGTCAGGTCTCTAACATACATATATTGCAGACATTTTTACAATAAATTAAAGCTGACAGGTGGATTTTGTCTCAACCTCTGCTTAGGCTTGGATTCGGAAAAAAGTTGTATTGGGTTCTGTGTTTGGAATAAAAAGCATCTACCAAATACTTTTATTTTTTAAGAGGATAAAATTATATTCATGTAGGAATTAAAGTTTATTTAAAATACAAACCAATGCAGCTTTTGTTTAAAAACATGTAAACTGCAGGGAAGAATTAGGAGTTAGAGTACAAATAAAAACAATTTTATTTCGCTGTTGACACAAACCACCTTTTTTGTACCTGCTTAAGAAAAAACATCTGTACAGCACAAAACTGCCATTACCATGATGTACCACATTAACCGTCAAACATAGGTTTTTGCATGTAGGTCAGAAGGTTAAAGTTGGGTTTCATCTGACCGGGGTATAGGGCATATACTGAGTCGTCTACATGGCTTTTGATAAACTGCAGACATGGCCATTTGTCTTTTTAAAAAAGAAAAGAAAAACATTTTAATGGCTCTGCATTGGTAGCTCTCTTACCATTTCCAGATAATGGACTGAACATTGATCTGTGAGATGTTCGAAGTTTTAGATACTGTTTTATAACTTGACCCCACTTTAATGTTCTCCACAACTTTACCACCATGTTTGCTTTTTTGTGATGTTGTTTGTTCTCAAACAAACCTCTGAGGCCTTCACAGAAGAGCTCGATTTACAGTAGAAACCAGATATTTACAGTACAAAAAGACTTGATAAATGTTTCTCCTTTTCAGACATGCACTAAACACTTCCTGTTTTAGAGCTTTAGGATTACCAAAATGATTTATATTTGGCCGGAATGTACAAGTTTAGGTAAACTACAATAAATAAGCTTCAAATTCGGAGAGCCCAGGTGTTGTGATGGGTTAATTCACAACATTTTTAGGTAAGTGTTGGGACACCTGTGGATTTACTTAAAGCAAAACTTCAAACACACTGCTTCCTTGGGTGACATAACAAATCAGCAAGAATAGCAGGAAAGGAAAGAGAATTGTCTGGTTTACGCTTGGATAGAAATTCCAGATGCTTGAAGGCGCAACGTTCATCTGTTTAAGCTGTTATACATATAAATATTATGAAAATGCCAGGAGATAATTTGGTTTTAGAGAATTGAAACTAATGGTTAGTAGTGCTTTGTACATTAAACTCTTCTCCATATGGAATTCTGAGCAGAAGCAGCAGATTAGCATAATCTAACTGTGAATTTTAGAGATTTTTAGGGAAACCTAAGATCCATTAGAATACCAAGACACAGTTTCTTCATATTTCTTGAATCTTTTCAGAACCACAAAATCAGCTCAACTTTATTGGGATTTTATGTGACAGAAAAACACAAAAACAGACATAAGTGTGAAAAGACAAGTGGCTTTCCAAATGTTTCAGAAGTATAAATGTGAAAAGTGTGGTTTATATATCTATTGATCTATCTATCTATCAAACATACTATTATTAATAGTAGAGTTGGTATTAAGCACTATGACTTTGGTCAAACATTTTGGGTATCCTGGCCAAGTATTGTCTAACTTTAGTTATTCCTCTTTATAGAAACAGTGTTTCAGGGCCGTCTTGCTGTAACAAACATTTTCATCTCAGTCCAAAGATTTTCAGCACAACTGAGAAAGAAAGAGAAAGAGAACAACTTTTTATAGAAGTTTTCTTTCACATACAATTAACTGCAGCAAATCATGTTAAAAATGAGGACAAAAATGATGGCGGCACTTGAACTAATAATGTTTTCAATGTCAGCAGGAGCAAGACATACATTTGTTGAAGACTGTCTCTACATATTGAGTCAGATATTTAGATGAAGCAATGCCTTCTTTAGGTGATGCATTGTCAAAATATTGTAATAGCTTTCTTGACCTAGCAACTTATGTTAACATAAAATACTGCTACTGTCAAGAAAAATGTCAACTGTGGGGTCTAGAACATGATTGTTACAAAACCTGTGCAATATTATAAAATGAAGTAACACTCTACTCCATTTTAATGCTGTTCATTGCGCTGAACTTTTGTTTCATCTTTTACTGTTCCTAAATCAAACATATTAAGGTATAGGCATGAGCAGTTGTGTAAGTATGTCTCTGTGTGTGTTCATAATAGCTACATTTCATGGTGACAGTCAGTGTTGTGAGACGGCAATAACGAGCTCTTTATTTTCTCTTGGAGATGAGTGTGATCGGGCACTCATGATTAATCACTGCTGAGTGATCGTATGATTAATGTTTATGCAGTCCCTAAAGGAGCTACAGGACTTCCTCACACCCCGGGCTTGTTTACAATTTTACAGCTACTATAAGGGAAGATGGAGAGCACCATTTGCAGTTCACTAACCTTTATGACTTCACACTCTCATGTGCATTTTATTTTATTTTCAACGGCTCAAGTTGTCTGCAAATGTCAAAATAAAACTGACCCAAAAAGCATTCAGGCTCGTCTTTTGAAACAACAGGAGTCTTTGATTTAGGGGAGGGCGTCTCGCTCTCGTTCCGGATTTTATGAGCGCTTTTAATTTTTATTGAAGGACGGCGCAAAGTAAATGGTTCCTCATCTAAGCATGATTAAATGGTCTTATATATTTAACAGAAACATGAGGGCAGGAAGGACAAAGGCCTGAAATGAGCTTTATAGCCTGTGTCCTCTAAATAATGTCACAGGAGGAGGAGGAGGAGGAAGAGGCGAAGAGCGAGACGTGCCATGATGAGGATGTGTTTCTCTGCAGACACATGTAAATCAATTTGTATTGATCCAAACAACACAGCCAGCAGCACAGCACATTCATCGATTAAACAATTAGATAAATGCTGAATCTATCCAAATTGAAAATTATATTTGATGCAGCTAAATCCACACAGTTTTACATCTTCAATATTTAAGCAGCATCTTAATGTTCCCCATATCTTTGCATTTGAAATATATTTATGAAGTGGGTAATAGCAAGGAATGTTTACCTAACTTTAAGGTGCTTTTAATTTGGATCTTTCTATATTTTCTGCTCAGACAAAAATAGTTTAAGGAAATAATCCAGTAAGATAAAATTTTTCTTAAAAGCACTGCATTATATCAGTAGTTGGATTGTGAACCCTTCTTTATAAACCAGTAAATTAGAACATACTTCACAGCATAATTTTTCAAAAATCCTGCACACAATTTTTGCTGCATACACTGAAATTCTTATATTACCAAGATGCTGAAGTCAGCATATTTTTTTAAAGTTTAGATCAAGTTTAAAAAATCCAACCAGACCTGACCCAAACCCGATGACATCATTGTGTCCAAGCCCAATCCAGCTCGACTAATTAACTCTACTAATTAACCAAACAGAGCTGGCATATTATTTTAAACTGCTACCAGTTTAAAATACTTCCATACCTCTGATTTTGCAGATTTAGTAGTGTAATGTCCATCCTCCAGCTCCTCTGCTCTACCACTATATAGAATGTAAAATCAACTTGACATTTAAGAGAGGGGTAGCGCTAATGTAACGACAGGACTGAGCTGCTCTAGGATCTATACAACATGTTGTAATTGATGAGACCATGAATGTGACTGTCTTGTTGAAAATCTGATGGAGAATATCTGGCTGTTTGAGTATGACCTTAAGCTAAGTGTTCTTAGGTTAAGCAGCGAGACACTAAGCAAACAAACACTCAAACAAATCAAACTGCATCTGAATGGTTTAAGGAAAAAAATTGAAGGAAGGTTCTAAAGGAACTAAGTCCAGACTTGAAGTAAATTCAGATTCTTTGGCAAGACTCACTCAATAAAATCTTAAAGAAGACTGGGCAGATATTTCTCAGTATCGATGTAAAAGACTGATGGACAGTTGTTGTAAGTGCTTGATGGCAGGTTTTGCTGCTAAGAATGGCACAACCAGTTATTAGGCTTAGGAGGCAATTATTTTTTTCACATAGGGCTAAGCTGGTTTGGATAGCTTTTTTCTGCGCTAAATTAAATCATCCTTGAGAAAATCCTTGAGTAAACCCCTGAGTTAAAAAATTGTGCTGCCCATGGCGACGACATGTTGGAGTAGCTCTGTTACATTAGTTGTATTTGATATTTTGCCTGACTTTGATTCATAGATCTTTTAGGCTGAGAGCATTACATGATTGGCCAATTATTCCCTGTGGTTTTGCTGTGTACCAGGAAGGATTTTGCTCACTTTTTTTTTTTTTTTACTTTTGGGCTGTTGTTTTAATGCATAACTATTGGCAACAAGGTTTTGTTGTTTTACACTAGAAACAGCAGATTAGCATTTAAAAAGCTCAAATAATTCCTGAACTACAAGTCCAATTCATATCCAGTCATGTTCACCATCCTATGACTTCAGCTGTGTCATGTCATATTAACCCTATAGATGTATGTGCAATCATGTGTATTTGTTGTTAATTTTTGCTGTTTTTTTTGCTCTTGTTTTGAGCAAGTCAATCAGAGCTGCAGAGGCCCTGTAAACTATATCTTCCTGTTTCCTCCCTTTGGTGTTTTCACTCAGGCAAAGGAGTGATGAGCAAACGCTTTCAGACTCAATCCTTGAGCAAAGGGCTGTGCTGACAGAGATTATTATTTATTTGTCATGGTGGATGTAATAAGCTGTAGATACAGGATGGAGGGCCTGTGATTTATTGCTCTGTCGACTGCCACTAGCAGGACGTGCGCTCTAGCGTGCAGGATGAATACCGCACTGTCAGTTCTGTCCATCCGTCACCATCGCCTCTCTGCGCCCCAGCCCCTCTCTTAGAACCTCCCATTTCATGCCACGTCTCGTAAACAATCATTCAGTACTTTGATACATTTTCCACTTTCTTTTTTTCATTAACTTTGGCTGAATATCTTAAGGTTGTTCCAAATGGTTTGACTTCATCATAAAGCAAATTAAATCTTGTGTGGCTGAATTAATTATTTCCACCCAAAAATCCTACTGAAAAGGAAAGGAAAGTTTATTTGTTAAGTACCATTCGTACACAAGGTAACCCAAATTGATTTACAGAAAAAATGAAGAAACTTTGGTAAATAAAATTATATTATAGTCTATTATTTTACAAACAGGGAGCCTGGGTAGTGATTTAAGGACTATTATAATATAATGCATGTCCTTGGTGTTAGATAGTATTCTGACAATAGCATTTTGGATAATAAAAAAAAAAAAGAAAAGTTTTTACATCTGTATTAAATACCCAAGGCAACCACTGCATGTAACAGTCTGTAAAGATACCATTACCATAAGCTAACCTATGAAATGAAAGATGCACTAGGTTATCTGTGCTCTAATTTCATATAAAACATTTAATTTTGTCAGGGATTTTAATATTTTATCAGGTTGATCAAGATCTTTATGTAGATGCTTAAATTTAGGTATGAGCCCATCTCAGCATACTACATAATGTGAAGTAGAGGGAGCTTATAAATACTGAATTAAAGTGGTCAGAAAATGGAGCCTTGAGGAACCTTGTATATGAACGTCAGCTCAGATTTGTCAGTTAAACATGGCACGGAGTAGTCCCAGTCTGCCTGGCGATATCTGAACCAATCTAGGACCAGAAAAATCAACTACAAACATTTCTAGTCTATTAATCAGTATGTTATGATCCGCTGTGTCAAACGCAGATGTTGAATCCCACAATACTAGGGCAGATGTTTTTGATGCAGTTGTATGGCATGTAAATGTTCTTCCAGTTCAGTATTAGTGTAGTGTTGTGGTCAAAAAACTTTTTGGTTATTTTGCCAGATATGTTAATGTAGCTATTCGTAGTTCATTACTACTATTTGGGACTTGTGGAAAATGACTTGAGTAATGAGAAAAATTTGTGTCATTTTTAAGACCTTTTGGGAATTTCATCATCCTGATCACGTTATCCCAATGGTGACACGTGGTAGTAGCTGAATCATGCTGAGGGTATGTTTTTCTTCAGCAGCCTTGAAAGCTGGAAAGAGGTGATGGAAATACAAGGGAGGTTAACTTTCGACCCTCCATTCCAGTTTGGCTAAATAGCTAAAACAACAATTAAAGGTTTTTGGATTAGGATTGCCCAGTCAAAGCCCAGACAAACATGATGAAGATGTTGAGGTTTATAGACATTCTCCATCCTGTGTGACTGAGCTTAAGTGATTTTGCTAGGTGTGTTTCCTGTTTAATCTCATGAGCCTCACTGTTCTCTTCTGGCACCGGCCACTGTGTGGACTCCTTGTAGTTATGGTCAGATTCTTTTGCTGCTTTTAATGTTATTGAGCCATAAGTCAAAGAGCGGTTGACTCTACTCCGTCTCCGTGGGTCATGTAATCTTGTTAAAAGCCTTCATGGTTTTAGGATTATGTTATTGAAATGTCACTTAATTGGATAAACATTTTTTATGCCGTAAACACCCAGCACAGAGCTCTGTTTAGTCACCGTGGATATTGTTTACACAGCAGGGGGGATTTGTGTAAGTGGAACTGACTCTGTAAACAGCGGCTCCCACTAGAGGCTCTTTGCGAACAGCGAGCTGAGAGAGGCGTCAGGGAAAACACTTACCCCACATATCAGAGCTGCGGACATGTGCCTGGCGAGAGAGAGCGAGCATGTCGGTGACAGGGCTTAATTAATATGAGGAATTGCCTTTGTGTCCGGGTAAATGACTTGAGCAGGAGCTGCTTTGTTGTTTAAGCCCACTCAGTTGAGTGCTTGGTAGGGGAATTTTGTTTTTCCTATTTGGTATGTGTGTTTGTGTGCGTGTGTGGAATAAGCCGTAATCTGCCAATATCATTACAGCTCATCATGGGAAAACAACAGACTGGATGGAACAGTTAAATTCTCATTCCCCTGATCCCTTATTTTCCCTGCTCAAACATCAACCTCCTCCTTTTCTCATCTGGTCCTCTGTCTTTTGCTACAACTCATGAAGTCCATTTTATATGAGTCATTCGTCTGTCCATCCGTATGACTGTTCATCCATCCGTCCATCTACGCATCCATATGTTACCAACAATACCTTTCCTTCCTTTTCTCTTCAAACCCTGTTGTGTCATTCGCTACAGCTCACCTTCATATCTGTCTCATTTGAGGGCTCATTTTTTTCCACAGCAAATTGTTATTTATGAACTTTTGTTTGTTCTCTGGCATCATTACTGACAATGCGGCTAATAGCAATCATTTGTTATTCTGCGCCCGTGCTGATACTTGGGACGGGGGCAGTGAAGTGAGAATACTCATTTGGAGGTTGAGGAAAGTCTTGACAGGACCCATTTATAACAAGATCATTCTGGAAAGTCCAGCCTATTAATAACCCTCTATTGCAGTCTAATTAGTGCTACCCTGATGTAAACGAGCATGAATCATAGTGCCTGTGAATTTGAGCTGTAAAGATCTTTGTTGGTGTCATCTATTTTTTTAAATAACTCAACTGAAGAAGCCAATATTATGGATTAAATTTAACATGTTGTGTTTTAGTGGCAGTGTTGTTTTCTGTAGATAATTGTTCTGTCTCGAGGTTTCAGCTGGTTGTTTTGCTGTTATGCTGCAGGATCATTAGGAGCTGCACATCCTACATGGTAAAACTTACAGATACGTATTCTGGAAGCCTACTATATGGGTTCAATTTGGATTTTTTTAAGAAGTGGAAAAGAATTTTCATTCTGTCAAATTATCTCTTAGTTTATAAACAAACAACACAAAAAATAGTGCACCACAACCTATTGGCAATTCACTATTCAAAATTTGCAGATTTTTGTGTGGGATGCAGCTCCAAATTATTTGCAGAATTTTACTTCTTTGCTGATTGTTTTCTAAAATAGTGAGAAAAAATTGCAGCTTGAGAAGATAAGATACCTACGTACAATGCCCCTCTACATGATATTGACCAGCTTTTGCAAGGCAGCCTATCCAGGGTTGAAATTAATTTTTCTATGTGCTGATTGACTGTTTCCCTTAGAGTGGAGAAAAGTAGCATTTCTTCTAGGTATTTCAGCTTCCCGGGCTGCATTTTCTTTTGAATATTTTAGACAAAATCACCAAAAAGATACGTTTTCACATGTCACAGAAAAATCTGCAAATAAGTGAATGACTCCATATTTTAGCTGAAAAGCTAAAATATGGGCACTAATGCAAAAATTATGCTTTTTTCCTGATCATATTTTATACTAGATCTAGATTTAATAAACTGTAATTTACCCCGAATCATGCCTTAGAGTATTGAGGTCTTTATTTCCCGTATCTCTCTTGCTTTCCTTCCTTTCTCTCCTGCTCCAAAGTACAGTTGACTTGCAGCTTATCAAGTCTTAATTAGTGATACATTTTCTAGCTGTGATGTCTATTGATGTATTTGAGAAGAAAAGACAAATTGAGCTGTTGCCTGACCTGAGAGCCAATCCTGCGTAAAACTGCTCCCCCTCTTTACCTTCCTGTCTCTCTCAATCTCACCTCATTCACCCCACCCCTTCCAGCCGAGGCCTGGAGTGGTTTGAAGAAATGAGGTGCAGCATTAGTGTTTTTTTGCTTGCCTGTGCAATAGAAAATACTGCACGTCAGGGGCTCCGTCAGCACATCGGGTGGATGCAGATGGGAGGTGAAAAAGCTCCCCAGTGGCAGTCGGGGCCGTGCTCGGATGTGATTGCGGCAGCCGGGATGAAGTCAGCGCTGACAAAGTGCGCCCCGTTGATGGATGGACAAAGCCGGGAACTGGATGTGAGAATGGATGGGGCCAGAGTGGAAACTTAACACAGACAAACAAAATGAAAGACAGAGAGGAATTACCTGCTAAAGCATTCCGGCAACACAAATCCCAGAGCAATTTACCTACTGCTAACTGAGCACAGGAGGGCTGTTTGCATCACTTCAAGAGCACCTGACGGCAGGAATGGCCTCTATTGAGGTTGCATGGATTTACGCTGTTGTTTTATTGTTGCTTTTTTTTCTTTACACAATTTAATGCATATTAACTATGGGCATAAATTCCCTGTTGTAAAGACACAGATGCACTGGTCCGCTGAAGACAAATTTCCTTTTTGTCAGAAAGTGTTTATCCAATTTGTCAAACATTTGAAATGACGACTATGGTTTCATACTTTGAAGGTTTTTACATTTTCTTCTCTTCAAAATATTTCTCTTTTATTTTACAGTCAGATCCAAAGCTAACATATTCATGTCCAATACTCTTCATGTTATAAAAGAAACTCTTACAATCTTTAGATTTGTTAAACAGGAAGCCAAATCTGTCAATCTCAGCATGATTTAAGTTTGTGTGAGACCACACAAATTGTGTTGTTCTAATATGTAGCTGTAAAACACAAGATATTTTAGACAATTCATGGTTTGAAACGAGCTAATAAGGCCTGAAACTCAGGGCCAATAACCTTCCCAAATCCAAGCCCTGTGTGGAGGGTAGAGGAGTTTGCTGGTTGGGGAATGAATTCTCATTACCATTTGCACTAGCACTACGTTAAATGTCAGTGTTGCTGCTGGATGGAGCCTGGAAGATTAAGACTAATGCTGTTGGCCTGAGGAACTCCGATTAGAACTATTCTCATTAATCAGAGTCACATAGATGGAAGCAATTTAAAGCCCCGGTCCTCTAGAAGCAAGGGGCAGGGCAGCACCCTGTCAATGATGAGGGTGATGCACTCGCACCCATTTGCTATCCCTTTATTACAAAGCCAAGGGCATGTGAAGACCATCCACCTTATATCCTCACTTTTAATTAATCTGATTTAAGATTATCTACTTGAGATAACAGGCAATCAGGTGTCAGATTTGGTTGGTAAAAGTCTGTTCTTTAAGTTTGATACATTTTTAGAATTAAATTTGCAAGACACATAGAATAACTAAAATAGATTTTTGGCCTTATAGAGAAGCTGGATAAACAAGTCCCTCTCAAATGTATTGTTTCACATTGGCAGAACTGACCTTTGTTGGTGTCTAGTTTCATGAAGAGTCCATATGAGAAGAATAGGTGTAGTGCTAAGTCAATTCTTGTCTTTTTGTTTTATTTTCAAACGTAGGGCCTCTTTCTACTTTTTCTGTTTCTTTCTCTCTTTATATTTTTGTAGCATTAAGGCCAAACTTTACAAAATACAAGATTAAATTTTTAGTTGCACTTGAAAACAATATTTTGGGTTTTTTTTGTTGGTTGTTTATCTCGACCCACCATCAATGACAAGGACTCCAAGAGACATAAAATTGTTTGTTTTTTTTTCACCATATTTTTTGGGAGGGTCCATGAATTTATTCTGTCCATTTTGATAACCAAAAACTCAAACAGTATTTTTTAGGCTTATTTTTTTTTAAATATAACTTTCATTTTGGTTTGTTCTCAAGTAAAAATATTTCCTGGTTTTTTTTTTTTTTCTTTTTTCTTTTTATTACATCTTGTTCGTTTGTGTGGTTTTTTTTGGGTTTTTTTAGATGGGTTGTACTGACACAGATTTTGTTGTGCTTCTGTACGATGATGATAAAGGCTGATTCTGATTCTCATTCTACTTCTAACAGATACTAAGCTAACCTGAAAATGATTACTTTTTTGTACCATAACTGGCTGGTTTTAGTGACACCTTCATTGTATTTGTATTGCAACAAATCATCCTTAGAGTTAGTTTTTTTTTTTTGGTCCTGTCCAAGGGTATCCACTTTGGCTTTCTAACAGATCTAGGCTGTGTTTGCTTCTCAATTAGCACCTGTCACAGGAGACAAGCTGTTGGAGTCACCCCCTGTGTGACATCCAGTAGATGTGCTCCCTTTCTGTTATCGCTAAGAGAAGGAAACAGCTCCTTGGTGGGAGTCGATGTAAACAGGGAGGCAAACGGGAGTGAATCTCTCATAAATCTTGCGGTGTAGCGGTATCATTTCCTTCAGCTGACCTTGGCAAGGTTGCAGGATGGGAAGGCCGGGTGGCGAGACGGTGGAGGGAGGGTGCTAAAGAAAGCTTGATGTGATATACGAGCTGGTAGAAGGAGTTGCACAATGAATCAGAGTGATCTGTGATTAGCTGTGAAATCTTACACATGTGAACTCTCGCTTTGCTGTTTCTCATCATCCGGACTATTTACCTCACATCTCTTTTGATCTGACAGTCTGACTGTATCTGAGTGTGAATAGCGTCTGTAACGTGGTTTAGTCAAATCTGGTTGGAAATACTTCGGTTTTTGCTTTTTTTAAAGCATCCAAGCACATTTTTCTTTCCTCATTTGCCTTTCAAACAAATACTTATCAACAGGCCATGAAGTAATCAATGAAGATAATCCATCTGGGAGCTTGTCAATATGGTAATGGCTCTTTCTCATCGTTATTGCGACACAGCTATAAATCATTTGCTTTAGCAGAATGCTTAGCAGCTGTTGCAACAGTACTGTGTGGTTGTGTGGAATAAAGTGTTGCCTGTTGTGATTAATGTCTCAGCATTGTGCTGCACTGCACACTGATTGTTTTCAGATTTTGTAAGAAAGCTGGGCGGATTGTATATCAATACACTAAAAAAAACAAAAAGGTATACTGCAGGTATGTGAGCACTCTCTTCGTCAGTGCTTGGTGTTAATCATACATTTACACAAAAGGCATGCATAAGAAACAATGAAGAAAACATTTAGAGTTGAAATATAAACCAAAGAGCTGCAGCTTCGACCCATTGTCACTTTCTAATTGATTGACAAGTCTTTCAGCCGAACACTGAAGATTGTAATTAATGTTTTGAGCTGCGGTTAAGGCTGTTTACAGCAGCTTTGTGTTATATCACAAAGAAATCCATAACATTTACTTTGAATCCATACACAAAACTCTTAAATTATACATTTAAACATATCTACGTACATTTAAAAATCATAGCTATAATGGTTTAAACAGTTGCAGACATCATACTGGCGCATGTCAAGATTACCAAAGAAAAGTCAATTTACTTTTTCTTAATCCAGTTTAAGAAGTTGAACTGTATAATAAGCAATAATAAGTAGCTGTTTCTGCATTTGATGAGTAGTTCTTGAAATTAAATAATGTTGAACATCCTTTCACAATGATCTAATTTGGCAGCATACAGATAAAAACTGCTTTGATTTGGTTGATGAAATAACATTTAAGCATGCTGCTGTTATCTTGAAAGTTGTATGTATGCATAAAAAGCTGTGCTTGACATGTGATTTAGATGATACTGGCTGAAAGGTGATTCAAATTCAGCTTCTCTGAATATTTTAAATATATTATGAATTGGCAATGTACAGTATATGTCCGACAACACAATCATGGGTGAGGTTGCTATATTGAAAGTTGTCCTGGAAACAGTTATTGACAACCCCCATATTAATAGGAAGTTCAGGGGAAGAAAAAAAGTAACAATAACTGCAGTAGTGAGAGGTCCACAAAGAAAAGCCCATTAAATAACTTGAGGTAGATTCACAAGCCTAGCCTACAGCCTTCACATTCCCTGGCTCTGAGGGAAATGACTGTGGTCCAAAGTAATCCTTTGATATGAAGATGCATTCCATTTCATAATCAATGTTCCAGGGTCAGACATTTGCCGGTATAGTTCCAAAAATTATTTATAAAGTTCAAAGTCAGATCCATCATCTACTGGGAAATTTTAAATCAATTCATTCTTTACCTCTGCTGTGAAACTTTATGGGTGGAGATACTGATTTCTTCTTCTTCATCTTTTTTTTTTTTTTTTAGCAGAATGTGGCTAAAAAACAAAATCACAATTGCCAATGCCTTCATTAATGACCATGGTATCACTGTGCTTTACTTGCCAACAAACTGGCTTGGTCTAAACACTGCAGATAATCCACAAAGTAATGTTAGGAGGTAGACAAAAAACACTAGAACCAACAAAACAGACAAGCTAAAAGTCTATATAATTCCAATCTGGGCTCATCTTGGACCTTTTGCATAGAAGAATGAGCCAAATTTCCATTGTGTAGACATGCAAGCTGATAGTTACACCCCAAAATACCTGCAGTTTTTTCTGCAAAAGCTAGTGATGCATCAACATATTTAGCACACATTTAAGATATTTTTTTGCACAACAATTTAAAATACATTTATCATTTTTTCCTTCCACTTCAGAAATAGATCATACTAAAATCTATAGAATTTTGGGGTTGCAACATAATAAAAAGTGAACAAAAAATGCTTAAGATGGGTTGTGTTGTACAACCCAACAAAGCACATCTTCACTGTAGGAGGATTTTCATAGATTGTAAAATCTGAGCAATTTAGCTGCCATAATAAAACAATTATCTAATAATATATCTATTATTAGTACTTCCATTAAAGTGCTTAAGTAACATTGATTTCATTGTTAATATTTCATCCTAAATCTGCTGGTCCTCTGAACTCCTAGCAGATGTGGCACGTTCACAAAACATTAAGAGCTCTTGTCCACAGCCTTGTAGTACAGCTTGTTCAGCCAAAGCTCAGGCTGAACTTAATTTATTTTGGCCCTGTGCTCTAGTGAGGATGGAGTTGCAGACGCAGGCGGAGTGGGAGGAAGAAGGACAATTAAAAGCGATAGCTCTCCTCGTCCACGTGAGCGTCAGCAGAGGCCAGGGTGGAAGCAATTTATTCACCCAATCATCTCAGATCATGAAGTGCGCCAGTGTTACAGTGGGATGCAGGAAAAATGTGATAGAAGTTTCCTCACTTGAGGCAGGATGCTTGCAGGACACAAAGTAGATTGTTCAGCATCCTGATAATTAAATCCTGTTAGGGATAATGCAGCCCTGAGAATTGAACATGACAGTCAAGCAATTTATTATCTGTGTACTCCTGACCTTGGGTATTTGATTGTTAGCTTACCTGAATCCTTTTGATCATATTTTAGATGAGCATGCCTTTTTCATTGAATTCAGGTCAACAGATAAAAGCAGATGTGCTCTGAAAAAGTATTTTCTGCCTTACTGATTTCCTCTGCGTTTACTAGTGGCCTAGTCAAAGTCTTGACTTTAATCCAGATCAGGTGACTTTAAGCGGCCTATTTCTGATGAGAAACCAGTGCACTAGTTTAACTGAATTAAAAGAAATCAGCTAAGAAGAGTGGGTCAAAATGTATTTGTGTTAAAACTGATGGACAAATATCATGAACTCTTGATGGCTGTAGTTGCTGCAAATGTGTTAGGGAGCGCATGTTCACATAAGTTAGTTCCTTTAATCCCCTTACGAAGTGAAATCAGCATCTTCTGTTTACTCAGTTTGTCTGATATTAATATCTTTATTTTAAAGCAAAGAGATAAAATCTGTTTAAAAGCTACTAGTACACAGCATTGTAGTTCTCAACAAACAAAGAAGTGAAAAACAAGATTCATGTGTCTTAGAGCTGAAATAAGTAAAAATAAAACATGAAGGATGGTGAGAATTTTGCTAACTGGTGTGGAATCACTTTCACATGTCACCAAACAAGAGATAGGCTGTATTTATTCGTGGTAAAATACCTCCGCATCAGGCTGTGAGTGCTATTTAATGTCAAAGCAGTTAAATCTTTCATGATGCAATTCATCACGTTGTAATTTTAGCCACAGGACGCTCTGAATCAGACAGTTTGCAGATGTGAAGCCGTTTTTCGGGGTAAGAAAACAACAGCCGCAGAATAAATCACTGAAACATCTTTTTTTTTTCTCCTTTTCTGAGCTGTTTTGAGTGAACAAAGCTTGTAATCATTTCCAGCATGATACCTCGTTAAACTCGTGCCATTTGTGTGAGTTAGAGGGTAACCGAGAGTTCTCAGTGACCCAGAGGCTTTTCATACTGTAGCCTCTTTCTGTCCAGCTGCTTTTCAGTCCCAGCTGGTCGTTTCTGAAAAAAAAGGAAAGATATCCACGACAAATAGGCCTCCTTTCAGCCCCTCCTCATTGTTGTGAAGACTTTCCTCCCCCTCTGGTCCAGTGCTGACACCAGGTCAGGCCTTTGGTCTGATTTAAGACCCTGGCCTACTGATGACCCTGTTTGCTGCTCCCTCCCATCCTCCTTCTCCTTGCCTCATCTCAGGCTTCAGTTTAGCTCGACTTAGGGAAATGCCCTCTCATTCTGTGCACTGTTCATTAATCTGCTGAACAATGAAAAGGAGCCAGCTACAAATGCTGTAGTGTGTAAATCTTTAATAATGGGCCTTTACATTTTTCTGTCCTTTGTTTTACGAGGCCAGCTCTTTCGTCATAAACACATTTTGAAATGTATTCAAGCTCCAAGGGAACATATTATTGCTTCCAGAGTTTCACGGTTTTGTTAGCACATTATCTGTTTTCCTGTCACTGGCTGGAAATCAGAGCGATCCTGACTTTCCTGCTCTTGACATTTTGGCATCCGAGAACACGTTTGATGACTCATGCTCTCCAAATGAACGTCATTACTTTAAGACAAATAGCCAGCTCTTGACCTTGACTCTGAACCTCTTTTTCTTCATTTTGGACAGAGGTGTGTAGCTTCTAAATACATGAATGCATTATTTATATGTGCTCAAGTTAATGCTGTTGTTGTCTCAGCACATATGAAGGCCAGTGTTTGTGGCCTTGAGCCAGGCGGCAGGACATTTTATCACACTTTTTCCACTCTCATGTATAATTAAGAAACTTAAATTACATGCCATGTACAAAATTATAATGCTGTTGGAAACAGACTGCATGGAAATTTATTTTCTTCTCCATGAGTGACAGAAAATCAATTAATCCTGATTTATTATTTTATGCTGGACAGGCGGTAGGCTCCAGGAGAGCGAGAGAGGACGGAGATTGGCTACAGCTGTTCTCATTGGTGCAGCCATATATTATAGCCGGGGTGTGTGACAGCTTCTGAGGAAAATGGCTGAGGGGTATCAGGCAGGTGACTGGTGTGTAAAAAGAAGAATAACACTGAGGGAGACAAACTGTTCTAAGATGCCGATGTGAGATTTGTGGTGATGAAGAGGCATTTTACTGCTGCACTGAGTGTACTATATGTTCGCCCATATTTTTTTTCCAACAACAGCTTTTCACAAAAGGTGCCATTTTCTTGCTTTATTCTAGGAGTTGGTGCATATCTCTAGCAGTGATTGGGCGAGAGGTGCATTATGCCCTACCCAGGTTTTTCAGTTCATCACAGAGGCACACAGGACAGTCAACCATCCACACACACACACACACACACACACACACACACCCACACGTACATACATGCCCATGCACACGCCTAAGGCCAAGTTGGTGAGACCAATTCATGTGGGTGGAAACTGGAGTACCAGGCATGAACCATTGGATACATGGGGAGAGCATGCAAATCCAAAACATGTAAAGCTCTTCAAGCCAAGTGACTTTAGGCTACTGCAAAATCCATTATCAAAATCTTTGCCTAATTATTTTATTCATCTTTTTCAATGTCCTATTTTGTCTTGCATCCATTGTCCATGCGTTGCTTGAATTCAGGAAAGTTAGAAATTGAAATAGAAACAGACTTTATTGTCCCGCAAAGGGAAAATTCTAATGTAACAGCAGCATCAGGTATAAAGGTTCACACAAAAACAATGAGTTTTTAAGGTGCTAAAAACAATAAGTAATATATACAGTAAAACCTTTTGAGCAAGAAGTGGCATGCACTCTGAACAGACCGTTTCACTTTCTCAAAAGTAGTATAACTTTTTTAAGGTATTAAAGGATTTGAGGATTGTGAGTAAAAGCTGTTTTAACCTCTGGTGAATTAAGACCCTCAAAAGTGATTCATTTTTGTTATGTTGACTGTGAGTTGAAACACTCTAGATAGCATAATGCTGAGTCCTGCAAAGGTCAGATAACACTTCTCCAGTGATTCAGTTGTAATATCAGCGAGTGCCCACACACAAAAAACGAGGACTTGGGAGTGATTCGGGGCACTGACAGCAGCCTTTTTTTTTTTTTGCTTTTCTCCAGGTTGATTCACTGGATGAAATGTTGTGGCACATGATGTGTCATATATCAAAGGCAGGGCATCAGTAATCTTTGCTCAAGGGCACAGATAACAGGCAGATAGACATGTGAATGAGATGGAAGGGGGTTGGTGAGCAGCTCATCCCTTTCTGCCGTCACTACAGAGAAGATAAAGGAAGAGTTATAGAACATTACAGACTACATACAGGCAGGCTGACCACCACTCCCCCACCATTCCTCCATATGTTTTCTTACATTTATACAAAACTGATTGACTTGTATATTTGGATTTTTTTTCCCCCTCTTATGATTTTCAATGCTTGGCCTCTTTTTTTCATCAAGTTTGATTTCAGAATTTGAGTCATCTTGCTGATCAATGAAGATTGATTGGAGCACTGAGAATTCGGGCCACCTGACACTTATCCATCTTGGACCATGTGGCTGAAATAATCATACTGCCATCATTAGACTTCTCCAGGGATTTCAGTAAAGAAAAAAAATCTAAAACAAAGCAAATCTGCATTTGTTTTTACACATTAGTAACCCATCGACAGTCAGCAAACACAGATGGCTTGGAGTCTGTCCAGTTTCCAAAATGTTTAGCACAATAGTCTTGTGCATTATTTAATTACAGCCATCTATAATGTTGTCATTTTGACTCCACCTTAGCTCCATGGCATGGCATCAAGATACTCAGTCAAATATTTCATGCTGAAGTATTGTGACAGACGTTAAGGGCAGAAATTCATAAGCATGTTTCTGCAGTGATTGTATCTGGGGACAGAGGAGATCTGTGTTGTTAGGTCATTCTCCTGGTTTTCACTCATTCACTCACTTTACCATGTTCATGCAGGATTAAGTAGGGTACAGGGTAGGCCTTGGCGATATACCGAAAATTTCAGATTTTGCCCATGTTGGTATTTTCGGTGTTTTAAAAAATGAAAATAAAAGTTGTTTTTTTTTATTTTGGCTCTGTACAGGTAGGCTATGCTCATATTCCTTTAAGACACTGTGTGGTGTGTAAAGTTTGTAGTCACCTGATTCAGCCCATCCAATCTGTAACAAGAAGTGAGAGAGATGGTAAGGTTGAGAAAATTTCAAATGTTGTAGTGACCGTAATAGAGCTGGATGAAGCAAAACTGTATGGCTTCATTCTGGAGATTTCCCATGCCACAGCACTTATCTCACGTTGCTCGTCTGGTGAACTTAACCCGTTTAATCCCAAATTTTTTCCTGCAAAATAAGTGCATGCATCTCAATCCTTGGACCGTTCTAACACATGATATTTATGAATTATTGCATTTTATATTGGTTATGTTAGTGAAAATGTAGGTTTTATACTCTGCAACAATTGTTGCCGGTAGGAAACTGCATAGTCTGAATTATACAAATCTGGCCTACTTATACACATAAAAAAATACGAAAAATCATAACATACATAACTTATTATAACAAAGAATGCTTACAAGAGTGTTCAGAAATATTTTAGAAACATAAA